>JALGBA010000086.1:0-250000 GCA_023970755.1 Azemiops feae | reverse complement strand
AGTTATATGTAAGTGGTTAAAAAAAACCTAGAGCAAGTAAATAGGACTCTGTATGCTAGTAGAATTTTCACATCTACAGATTTGAAGTAATAAAAAAATACGCTCCATTTATACAAAGATTTACAAATGTTCAAGAAAGCCACCAAGAATGCTAATGTTCAATCATCCTCACCATCTGGAATATTTTACTTTTGCATACTTTATCAATGACACTTTTGAGCTTCATTATACAACAAATATTTAACAGAATAGACATAAGTTCAAGAAGCAAATCTTGAAAATAAAATGCATAGTTTTTAGCATCCTGTTGCTGACGTGTACAGTCACTTGATTTGAATTAAAGTGCACTCTATTTTCTCATCTCTACACTTAAAGATGTCTTGCCTGATTGTTACTATGAATAACTTGAAATAGAGGTCACAATGGAAAGTAAGAAGGGAGAGCCCTAAGGGTAAATTGTACGTAGCCTACTCAAAAGTAACTAGAAGACATATGCCTGTAGTTCTTGAGGTTAGCTTCTTCCTTCTTTGCTAAAAAAAGATCATGCCTAATAAAATGCTACTGTACATATTTTATCCCCTCTTCCTTCCTTCCTTCCTTCCTTCCTTCCTTCCTTCCTTCCTTCCTTCCTTCCTTCCTTCCTTCCTTCCTTCTTTCCTTCTTTCCTTCCTTCCTTCCTTCCTTCCTTCCTTCCTTCTATTCTTTACTTTCTGTATTAAATTATTGTGTTTCTCCCCCTGCTCCCTGACCTTCCCTCTCCCCTTTTCTCCTCTACATGATTAAACGGCTGGTTATTGCTACAAAGGTGACTTCATGTCAAGGGTGGATGAAGTGATCCTTTTATATCAATTAGTAATTACTGTAAAGTGCTTTGGGGTGAAAGGTACTGTATAAATGCCAGAAAGGATTAAGATTTCAAAGGATGAATAAGCAGCAGGAGCACACAAATTCATAAGTGGCACAGATCCTATTTTTATACAAATTGCCCTGCTGATAAAGAGTAAAGAAAGGGTCAGGGAAATAAAGAAATATATGATTTGGAAGTTGAATTATTTCAAACAGAGATTTTTCTTCCAGTTCATAATGTCCTTATATTGTCTTTTAAGCCTATAGCTCCCTCAGTTGATCTGCAGCTAATGTCACAGGAGTTGTATCATTTCAGTTTCTTTGACTCTTGGCTAATAAATCCATGCTGGTATATTATAGGGCAGTGGTTCTCAACCTGTAATCCATGAACCCCCAGGGGTCCACCATGTTGTCACAGGAGGTCCGTGAAGGCTTGAAGGAATTTATGATTCAAATCTTGAGTTAAGTCTTGGGGGTGCATGGCCATGATCCGTGGCCACAAAAAGTATTTAGAGGGGGTCCGTAGTAAAGAAAAGATTGAGAACCACTTTTATAGGGCATTCAAAACATTTTGGACCAAAATCACTAGAATTCTTTGCCAAGAAATGTCAAATTCTGCAATGATAGTATGTTTAGGTATAAGGCTCATATCATTTTGAAACTTCTGTTTGATTTCACACATGAGTTCTTCCAAATCCAGTAACTATTTGTAAAATCCAGTTGGCTTGCAGTTTTCTTGCAGAGACTTGTAAAGGTAACAGAATGGAAGATGTCTTAGAAAATGGCTGATTCCAATACACTGGAGACAGAGGGTACGATAGTGCTCTGCCATTTCACAAGGAAAAGTGAACTAATCAACTTCACTTCATCAGTGCTGCTTGGACAGCGCCCAACCTACTTGAGGTCTTCAGACTAATTAAAGAGTTCAGAAGCACATGCAGTTCTTTCTTCCAACCAAGCAAAATGGCCTGTCTCGTTAAGAAGGAATGCTCAGTGCTGCTGCTTTTCAATATAAGTTGCTTAGAGAAGATAGTGGTCTAATGATCTATTCCAGAACAACAACAACAACAACAACAACAAAAGCCTGCACCAAGCTACGAAACATTTCCATGAAGCTACATGCATGTTTCCAGTATATGCATATCACTGTAACATCTAGAAGTGTTATTTCAAGGGTCTAAATTCTTAAGATTTTGCACAAATTGTGTAAAACTGCAGAAATTAAGAATGTTGGCTAATAAGAGTATTGGTTATGTGTGACCTTGGAACAGAAAAGTAATTCTGGTTAAGCAACTGAAACTATGAGAGCTGCAGTATGTTTTACTGATAGGCGATGCTAAGTGACACTAACAATATGGTATATGCACAGACTACGACAAACAGAAATTAACATTTATTTTACTATTACAAAAACAATGCATCAGAATTATTTGACTTGGTCCTTTTCTCAGAAAGCTTTTGATCCAATGAAGTTTTATTTGGAGGACCTCAATTTAAGATATGAAGCAGTGTTAAGGTAAAATTTTTGTAGCATGACACAATTGGCATAATTATACTTTATATACAAAAAGTGTTGTGAAAGGAAGACAATTTACAAGAATCACACTTCTGACACTGAAAATCATAAAATAGTGAAATACAGAAAATTTTACTTTATACAGTGATGGGATTCAAATATGTGAACAATCGGCTTTCTATGTGGATGCCGCTTCCGGAAGTCCGTTCTGGGCCTGGGGAACAAAAAATTAGCTACCAGTTCTGCCGAAGTGGTGCAAACCGGCTGAATCCCACCACTGATTTTATCATGCTAAAATAGAAAATCTGTCAGTCTAATGAAAAGGGCTAATATCCCAATCCCAGACTTCAGATAAGAAAAGCAAAAATATATTGGGGAAGACTAGGCCTCAACGTTTTCCTGTCTTGTACAATTTCTTCCTCATCACCATCACAGTGGCAATAGTGAGTGCTGGGGGAAATGGGGCCATTGAAAAGTTGCTGTAGAAGTTTGGGACATTGACTAGAGTTAGTTTTCATCTCTAATATTCTAAATAACCTTAGAGCTTGGATTTTTAAAGTAGTGCCCCACTGAAGAAACTCTTTATATTAAGGAAGCAATTGATGACTTTCCCTTGTATCATTCCTAAACTGACGAATGAACTTCTTTTAGAACTATATATAATCTCCATTCTCTCTGCTTGTACAGAAGGTGACAGGAAAACATATTTTTTAAACTCATCTTTGTTTTAATTATTTTTAATTAGTTGGTTTTAGTTAAGAGTATTACTGTTTTCATATTTAGGGATATCAAAGGCTATGGTGCAGAAATGCAGTTAAGACCCTTAAATTGAATACATTCTGGAGAGGTATATTTTCCATTAAAAAAATGAAAACCTTTGCAAAATGAGGAACAAAAAAACAAAAATTAAAAGCAATATGCAATGTAAAACAAAGACTTTAGAACATGGAGACAATTGGACCACTTAATGACAAAGAAGCTAAAGGAATCCTAAAAAAGAGATTGCAGGAAGTTTGAATTATTTTAATTTTGTTTTCTTTGCAAAATGCATCCTGGGGCGCAATCAGTTTACTCCATGGCTTTTATCTCTGGGCTGATGTGATGTAGGCAACAATATGTTGGTCAGCAAAGTAGATTCCATATCAGAAAGTCAAGTTCAAAGTATAAACATGCTTGGAGTAAAAGTGAACTTTACTAATGCTTGCAGCATACTGGCTCAAATGTGCCAAAATTGACCAACTTTCTTTATTGTTAGCAACAAATTTTTCATGTGGTTTGAGATATAACTAAATCTTGTGAAAGCCTCAATTGACTTATGGTCCCATCTGATGAAAACCACAACATATAGTTGGTGGCAACTCAGAAGAAGAGTAAGGAATAAAGAGCATGAATTAACAGATGAAATGAAAGAATTAAAAGTTAAGTTATTAAATCATGTGTATCTATGAAACGAAGAAAAAGGGGAAATGACAGTATTCTTAAGATAGAAAAATGTGGGTTAGACAGCATCACCACCAGATGGATTCGTAGCTGGCTGACCGGCCGTACTCAGCGTGTGGTCCTCAATGGAACTGCATCTACATGGAGAGAAGTGTGTAGTGGGGTGCCCCAGGGCTCTGTTCTAGGCCCAGTGCTCTTCAACATCTTCATCAACGATTTGGACGAGGGGATAGATGGGGAGTGTTCTGTTCTTCTAATGAAGACATCAAGACGAGGCGGGTTCACAACAAGGATCTCTTTATTGAAACACATTCACAGAACAGAAGCAAGAACAACATTGGCCACTGGCCTTTTATATCCCCTTGCAAGGGGATGCACATCAAATCATTGCAGGAGGTTCTCCCGCCTTGCGCATGCACGCAAGGCCGGAGACAGCCTGTCTGGGTCCCGGGCAGACACGTGGTCTGTCCGCGTCTCTGCAGCCTTCCTGCAGCCTTCCTGAGCCTTGCTGAATCACTCAGCAAGGCCCAGGACATAACACCCCTCCCCCCTTGGATTAAACAATATGATATGCTTAGTTATTGTTTAACACTTTACACACAAACACATCATAGCAAATTATACATTCAACCTTTACTCTTGCAACCCATTACCTTCAGTTCCCTGCTATACACACGGACCTTCACCTTTTGACAATATTAACATTGCAGCACTACAAGTATTTTCCTCAGTTGGCGAGGACTAGTAAACCTCCTGTATAGTAAACAGGGACCTTACATAGTCCTTTAAATGCTTAGGAGGACCCTTAACCCGCTCTGATCTCCGTGGAGCCAGATTAGGTGCAGGTGTAGTTGTAGGTGTAGAGGTAGGTGTTGAATTAGAAATAGGTGCCTGGAGTGCCTGCTTCCGGGTTGCGCAAAACAAACCAGGACTTTGTCGCCCAGAAGACTCAGGGGTTCCCCCTGACTGCTGACTGGCTGGATCCACCAAACCCAAACCAGAGTCCATTGGTGGGGTGGAGTTCCCCAAAATTCCATTGGACTCCTCTTGGGAGCACTGTCCCTCAAGCCCAAGACCAGCAGCAGGAGTAGCCTGAGTAGCCGATTTACGGCCATTTGCCCCTAGCCAGGGACCTCTGCCAGAGTCAGGAGCCACCTCCATGGCAAGACCCCCACCAGAAACATGTGGAGGAACATTTGGATAAGCGCCCTCGTGGAGAGACTGTGGTCCACAATCATAATTGGGGTCCCCCTCCCCCCCGAGAGCAGAGCCAGGAGCGGACACATGGCCAGGAAGCCTCCAGCGCAATTGGTCAATGTGATATCTAAGCACACGACCATCCTCCAAGGCCACTTCGTAGGACAGTGGCCCAGAGACCTTGCATACCACAGCAGTTACCCAGAGATGTCCATGCCCATAGTTTCTGGCCCATACCGGATCACCCACTTTGAGTCTCCTAGGTGCCCGCGGCTGTGACACCTGTGAAGCCACTTGGTCTGGGTGCAACCTGTCCAGTTTCGTGATGAGTCTGCGACCCCAGTGTAGTTCAGCTGGGCTCTTTCCTGTAGCTGTGCAAGGTGTGGTGCGGTGTGCAAGGAGAAAATTGGCTAACCTGTGATGCCAGGGTCCTCGAGTGATTCTCTTTAATGCCTCCTTGGTGGTATGCACCATGCGTTCAGCCTGACCATTGGTGGCAGGGTGAAACGGGGCAGACATAGCATGCCGGATCATGTTGGCTTGAAGAAAAGCCTGAAACTCAGAAGAGGTAAATTGGGGACCATTGTCTGAGACAAGGACATCAGGAAGACCATGGGAAGCGAAAATTCCTCTTAGCACCTGGATGGTCCTGGCAGTAGTAGTGGAGGATACAGGAACAACCTCTAGCCACTTGGAATGGCTGTCCATGAGGAGAAGAAAAAATTGCCCCTGAAAGGGCCCAGCATAGTCAATGTGTACGCGTGACCATGGAGTGTGTGTCTCCTCCCACCTATGTACAGGGGCCTGGGGCATCTCAGGCCGTGACTGTTGGCACACTTGGCACCCCTGAACCTGGGCCTCGATGTCCTTATCGAGTCCAGGCCACCAAAGATGGCTACGCGCAAGCGCCTTCATCCTCACAATTCCCAGATGTCCCTCATGCAGAGAGAGCAAGACTCTAGTCCTCAATGAGGCCGGGATGACTACCCAGCTACCCCACAGGATACACCCCTTGAAAGTAGAAAGCTCGTGCTTCCTTTGCCAGAACCCTTGGAATTCTGCACCAGGAC
The DNA here is from genome assembly GCA_023970755.1 of Azemiops feae. Classification (NCBI taxonomy): domain Eukaryota; kingdom Metazoa; phylum Chordata; class Lepidosauria; order Squamata; family Viperidae; genus Azemiops; species Azemiops feae. The sequence goes on along the minus strand of JALGBA010000086.1, from coordinate 243,931 downwards.
ACATGTCAGGCCATCCTGACAACACCCATGTCAGCACGCGTGTAAGCGTGTGATCAGTGGCAGTTTCAGCAGCCACATCCCTAGCATTGAGGGGAGATTGGCAATTCCTGAATGGAGAGAATGTGTACAGCAGGAGCAGGGTCTGCCTCTATTTGCTTCAGAGGTAACCTACTAAGGCCATCAGCGTGGCCCATCTCTGTCCCTGGTTTGTGAACCAGGGTGTAGTCATAAGCTGACAAGAAAATTGACCATCTCAGCATTCTGGGGGAGATGATGTGTTGGGTTTGTTTGTTTGTTGTAAACAAACCCAGCAAGGGCTTGTGATCAGTGTAGACCGTAAAATGGCGGCCATACAAGAAATCATGAAATTTCTTGATGCCTGAGATTATTGCCAAGGCTTCTCTGTCAATCTGCGCATAATTACGCTCTGCAGATGAGAGAGTTCTGGAGTAATAGGCCACAGGGACCTGAGTCCCATCAGCCTTGAGATGACTCAACACTGCTCCTATCCCATAAGGGGATGCATCACATGCGATGCACACAGGCAATTGTTCATTGAAATGCGCCAGTGCCGCATTTGAAGATAGCAAGGCCTTGACTTCTTTGAAAGCCCTTTCATGGACCTTTGTCCATTTCCGTGGAGTCTGCTTGTCCAAGAGCCGGTGTAACGGCTCAGCCGCTGCAGCCTTATGGGGGAGAAATGAATGATAGAAATTTAGCAGGCCCAGAAAAGCCTGGAGTTCAGCTTTTGACTGGGGGCTTGGGGTCAGTTGAATGGCCTGAAATTTAGACTCTGCAGGGTGGATGCCTTCAGCATCAATATGAAAGCCTAGAAATTCGGTGGATGTTACACCAATCTTACATTTGTCTCGCTGTAACTTCAGCCCAGCTTGGCAGAAACGCAGCAAGACACCTCTCAGCCTTTCAGCCAAGTTCCCAGGTGACTCTCCTGCAATGAGGATGTCATCGAAATAAGGGCAGACCCCAGGAATACCACGGAGCATTCGCTCCATCACCCCTTGGAAAATGCCAGGAGCTACATTGACCCCAAACTGCAGCCTTTTTACCTTAAAAGCCCCTCTGTGAGTAACTATAGTTTGGGCCTCAGCTGTTGCCTCATCAACGGGTAACTGTTGGTAGGCCTGAGCTAAGCCAAGCTTAGCAAAGACTTTTCCCCCTTTCAGTGAGGCCATAATGTGGCTCACCACAGGCACTGGATATGCATGCTGCTGCAAGGCTTTGTTTAGTGTGCATTTATAGTCCGCACAAATTCGGACTTCACCATTGGCTTTCAATGGTGTCACTATGGGGGTTTCCCATGGACTAGAATCCACAGGTTCTAGAATGCCTTGTTGGAGCAGTTTGTCCAACTCAGCATCTATTTTACTTTTGAGGGCAAAAGGCACCCTCCTTGGTTTAACCCTGATGGGTGTGATGGCTGGATCTAACCTTAAAGCAATGGGAGGCCCCTTGTATGAGCCAAGCTCTGGGCTGAACACATCAGCAAACTCCTTACAGACTCCTGCAAGGCTGGCAGTTTGTAGATGGTTAAGCCCAGTCACTTGGATCCCAAGTGCCTCGAACCAATCGAGTCCGATAAGACTCGTGCGATCACCCCTAACAACCATCACATCTAACAACCCATCAAATTCCTTACGCTGTACTCTGAGCGTGGCCTCCCCCTTCAAACTGACTCAGGAATTCTGGAAGTCAGTGAGGATGAGATTGGAGGGCCTGAGTTTGACTCATGAGCCACTCCTGGAACAAACCTTTTTTAAAGTGTCAGCAGAAATAATAGAAAGAGCGGACCCTGTGTCCAGCTCCATGGCCAGGGGAACTCCCTGCAACTTTACATCAATGCGAAACTTTTTCTTAAGGGATCGGTGAACCCCAGTTTTGAATACCCCCCTACGGGACGCGCAGAAACCCACCCTGTGTTGGCTGGGGACCTTGGAACCTTTCAGAGGCAACTCTTCAGGGGACCTGTTTTTCTGGCGACCCAAGCAGGCTGATGCGATGTGGCCTTGCCTGCCACATGCCCGGCAAACAGCAGAACGAAAATGGCAGTCGGATCTCCTGTGGCGACCCCCACAGCCGAAACACCGAAGGGATGCAGGCGTCTTTCCTCTGCATTCTTGCAGTCTTCTCTCCGCCCACTATTGAAGTCTGTCCACCTCTTCTTCCTCGGATTCTTCTTCAGATGCCTCTCGCACGACTTCCTGATGGATGGGAACTGCTGCTGGAGGGTTCTTGGTCGACCACAAAGCCTTCACCGCGCCGCTGGCTGCTTCTTCAGCTGCAACTTCTCTCAGGGCATTTTGGAAGGAAACATTAGCTCTAGCAAATAACTTTTGTTGCATCTCACGGCTTCGTAATCCGCAAACAAGCCGATCTCGGAGCCTCTCTTCCAAGTCTTGGAACTCACATGGCCTAGCAGCCTGCCTCAGAGCCGTGACGAAGTCCGCAGCTGATTCTCCCAGCCGCTGATCCCGCTGCTCAAATTGGTGCCTCCAAGCTATTACGAAAAGCTTGGGCTCAAAATGCTCGCGCAGCATTTTCTTCAAATCTGGATAGGCAATCAACTCCAGTGGTGCTGGGGCTACACGGTTCTCAGCAATGTCAAAAGTCTGTTGCCCGCAGACACACAGCAAGATAGCAGCTTTCAATCCGTCTTCTTGGACCTTGTTCACCCTGAAGTAATTCTCGACGCGAGCTGTGTAAGAGCTCCATCGTTCTGGGTGCGAAGTATCGAACTCGACAAGACGGCCCAGCTTGGACATCGTTGTGACTGATAGCCTCTTCGACATCTCTTGCCGCAAGGAAGGAGAAGGGGTCCCATGAAGCCAAGCCCACCTCCAGCGTCTTTGTACTGGCAGACGGTTGCTTCTTCTGGATGCTTCTTCTGGACGCCGCGCTTCTCTTTGCTTCAGGCCTTCAGGTGAGTTGGCCCTAGCTTCTTCTTCTTTGGCTTCCTTTGCGGCGAATCCCACCTTCGTTGCCAATGTTCTGTTCTTCTAATGAAGACATCGAGACGAGGCGGGTTCACAACAAGGATCTCTTTATTGAAACACATTCACAGAACAGAAGCAAGAACAACAATGGCCACTGGCCTTTTATATCCCCTTGCAAGGGGATGCACATCCAATCATTGCAGGCCATTTTCCCGCCTTGCGCATGTGCGCAAAGCTGGAGACAGCCTGTCTGGGTCCCGGGCAGACACATGGTCTGTCCGGGTCTCTGCAGCCTTCCTGCAGCCTTCCTGAGTCTTGCTGAATCACTCAGCAAGGCCCAGGACATAACAGGGAGCTCATCAAATTTGCGGATGACACCAAGCTGGCAGGAATAGCCAACACTCCAGAAGACAGGCTTAAGATACAGGAGGGCCTGGGCAGACTTGAACACTGGGCGCTATCTAACAAAATGAAATTCAATGGTGAAAAAAGTAAGGTTCTACATTTAGGCAAGAAAAACCAAATGTACAGGTATAGTATAGGGTGTACCTTGCTCAATAGTAGTAACTGTGAGAGGGATCTCGGAGTCCTAGTGCAGGGCTTTTCAACCTTTTCACCAATTGTACCACTTTTAGGATATGGCAATATTCGAGTACCACCTAGCAAGGTGTCAAAAACTTGATGAGCAAAAAAAAAAACCTGTTCAAAGTTGCAATTGCACTGAAATGACTTATGACCATTTTCACACTTATGACCATTGCAGCATGCCCAGGGTCATGTGATTTATATTTGGATACTTGGCAACTGATTCATATTTATGATGGTCACAGTGTCCCAGGGTCATGTGATCCCCTTTTGCAACCTTTTGACAAGTAAAGTCAGTGGTAGGGCTGCTGGTGGCCAAGTGCTAAGGCAGGACTTCCCTCCCTCCCTCCTTCCTTGCCTCCCTCTTTCTCATGCCCACCTCCTTCTGAAGGAAGAATTTGAAAAAAAAAACCCATATTTTTTCTCTTCCATATATTCATCAAACAAGGAAAAGCCTTCAGAAACAGAAAAGACAAACTGCTGAGTGAACTAGCTTAAAAAGGCACATTCCCCTTTAAGAATTAGCTACTGGCTAGAAAGGAAAGTAAGGAAGAAAAAAAAATGTAGTAAGTATTGGCTGCCAGCTAAGGCAGCCTCCCCAAATGGCTCCATTCATAAGTAAAGGAATCTACAGGCAAAATCCATCCAGGAGAAAAATACTTCAAAATCCCTTGCAGCAAAACTTACAGCTAACAATAGCAGAGCAATAGAAGCTAATAGAAATTGCCAAACACTCCTTAAGAACACAAAGCCCACATTGCACAAATCCTTCAAAGTCACAAAAGCACATAAGAATCCTTCCACTCTCCATCTCCCTCCCTCCCTTCTTCTCTCCTCCGTGCCTCTGCAGCTCCAGAGGACTCTCTCACTGTAAGTCCTTGCCTGTGCTAGCTCTTTCCCTCCCCCACTACACTTGGCTAGGCAGGGCTGCGTACCACCTGCCACTCATTAATGTACCACAAGTGGTACGTGTACCACAGGTTGAAAAGCCCTGTCCTAGTGGACAATCACTTAAATATGAGCCAGCAGTGTGCTGCAGCTGCCAAAAAAGCCAACACAGTGCTGGGCTGCATTAACAGAGGGATAGAATCAAGATCACGTGAAGTATTAATACCAAACTTTTACAATGCCTGGTAAGGCCAACTGGAATACGTGCATCAGTTTTGGTCACCACTATGTAAAAAAAGATGTTGAGACTCTAGAAAGAGTACAGAAGAAGAGCAACAAAGATGATTAGGGGACTGGAGGCTAAAACATAAGGAACAGTTTGCGGAATTGGGTATGTCTAGTTTAACGAAGAGAAGGACGAGGGGGGACCGGATAAAACAGAATAGACATAAAAACAGAATGAACACAAGTTAAGATAGGCAAGAAAATGGTAAGTGAGCACCTGTCCAGCCTAGACGAGTTCAAATCACCAGGACCAGATGGATTACATCCCAAGGTTCTCAAGGAACTGGCAGATGTGATCTCAGAACCACTGAACTATATTTTTCAAAGATCCTGGAGCACTGGGGAACTACCAGAGGACTGGAAAAGAGCTGATGTAGTTCCCATCTTCAAAAAAGGAAAAAAAGTGGATCCAGGAAACTACAGACCTATCAGCCTAACCTCAATTCCTGGGAAGATTCTGGAAAAGATAATCAAACAACGAATCAGCGAACACCTAGAGGCAAACAAAATCATTACTAAAAGCCAGCATGGGTTTGTCAAAAACAGATCATGCCAGACAAACATTATTGCATTCTTTGACCAAGTGACAAAATTAGTGGATCAGAGGAATGCTGTGGATATAATTTACTTGGACTTAAGTAAGGCATTTGATAAAGTAGATCACAACCTACTACTTGATAAGATAGAAAAATGTGGGTTAGACAGCATCACCACCAGATGGATCCGTAGCTAGCTGACCGGCCGTACTCAGCATGTGGTCCTCAATGGAACAGCATCTACATGGAGGGAAGTGTGCAGTGGGGTGCCCCAGGGCTCTGTTCTGGGGCCAGTGCTCTTCAACATCTTCATCAACGATTTGGACGAGGGGATAGATGGGGAACTCATCAAATTTGCGGATGACACCAAGCTGGCAGGAATAGCCAACACTCCAGAAGACAGGCTTAAGCTACAGGAGGACCTGGACAGACTTGAACACTGGGCGCTATCTAACAAAATGAAATTCAATGGTGAAAAAAGTAAGGTTCTACATTTAGCAAGAAAACCAAATGTACAGGTATAGTATAGGGGGTACCTTGCTCAATAGTAGTAACTGTGAGAGGGATCTCAGAGTCCTAGTGGACAATCACTTAAATATGAGCCAGCAGTGTGCTGCAGCTACCAAAAAAGCCAACACAGTGCTGGGCTGCATTAACAGAGGGATAGAATCAAGATCACGTGAAGTATTATACCACTTTACAATGCCTTGGTAAGGCCACACTTGAATACTGCATCCAGTTTTGGTCACCACGATGTAAAAAAGATGTTGAGACTCTAGAAAGAGTGCAGAGAAGGGCAACAAAGATGATTAGGGGACTGGAGGCTAAAGCATATCAGGAACGTTTGCTGGAATTGGGTATGTCTAGTTTAATGAAAAGAAGGACTAGGGTGACATGATAGCAGTTCCAATATCTCAGGGGTTGCCACAAAGAAGAGGGAGTCAAGCTATTCTCCAAGGCGCCTGAGGGCAGGACAAGAAGTAATGGATGGAAACTAGTCAAGGAGAGAAGCAACCTGGAACTAAGGAGAAACTTCCTGACAGTTAGAACAATTAACCAGTGGAACAACCTGCCTCCAGAAGCGGTGAACGCTCCAACACTGGAAGTTTTTAAGAAGAGACTGGACAGCCATTTGTCCGAAATTGTATAGGGCAGTGGTGGCAAACCTATGGCACGGGTGCCAGAGGCGGCACTCAGAGCCTCTCTGTGGGCACACGTGCTGTCGCCCCAGTCCTAGGCCTTCAGATGGGTTTTATAAAACCTTTTTGCTTTAGGCCTCCGCCGCCGTGTGCAAAACAAAAAAAAGGTTCAATCAGTCAATTTCAACTTCTTGCGGAAAAAAAAAGATCTTGCAAAGCTGGAATTGATTGATTGAACTTTTTAGTCCCACCCTGTCTGCCATTACCACCGCAGCCACGCCCACCCAATTGGCCATGCCCACCCAATTGGCCACACCCAGCCAATGGGTCACACCCACCCGGCACTCGACGATGCATAAGTGGGTTTTGGGTTGCAGTTTGGGCACTCAGTCTCTAAAAGGTTCGCCATCACTGGTATAGGGTTTCCTGCCTGAGCAGGGGGTTGGACTCGATGACCTCCAAGGTCCCTTCCAACTTTATTATTATTATTATTATTATTATTGTTGTTGTTGTTGTTGTTATTATTATTATTATTTATAAATGAAACTATGTAATCTAGGTTGCTGTCAGACATATGAAAGTAGTAGTCCATAGACTGGTGACTGACCCACATAATGTTCCTGTTCCTGATGATAATGGAAGAATCAGTGTCACGTATTGTGAAAAACTGCAATGTTCTGAATGAATACAATTTTAAAGTTATTCGGTTAAGTGACCTGAACAGATGGATGACAGCAAGATGAGAGGGTACAGAAAACTTTTTGGACCAACTGGACACCCAAGAATGAATAAGAATTGTGATGGCTTGCTGAGAATGTATGTCTGTTTTTTTTATGGTTTAAAGCAGAGGTCCCCAATCTTTTGAGCACCAGGGACTGGTTCCGTGGAGAGAAGTTTTTCTGCAGACCGGAGGCGGCATGGTTTCATGTACTGCCTACATCCCGCAGATGGGGCTTTGCTTGTTTGTGCGGACCGGTTTCTGGCATGCCTCAGCCCAGTGCCAGTCCATGGACCAGGGGTTGCAGACCTCTGGTTTAAAGTAAAAGGAGAAGAATCCACAGGGGGACAGAAGGGGGCGACACTGTTGTCAGCAACATTGCATCATCTCAATGCAGTCCCTACCCCTTCTCAATATTTGTTGCAACATTGAACACATGACTAAAAGGGGCAGAACCTGAACACAATATTTTACGTATATAAGTATTTATCACAGTGTTTCTTAAAGTATGGTCCGAGTACCTCTGAGGGTCCACCAAGACCTTTTCAGAGATATCAGAAATGAAAATTATTTGCCAGATATTGAAGATATTTGCAAAAATTTAAAACAATGTCACTCTTTTCCATTATTTTTAATTTGTTAAAATATTTTTTCATGAATATTTTATATTAATATCCAATGGATCTATATTGTTATTTTTACCTGACTCAATAAGTAAGTATTCTACAAATGCCTCATTTTTAATTTTTAATAAGTAAATAAAAGCCATACAAACCAAGGTTCATTTGGTGTCCTCCTTAATTTTAAAAATGATAAGGGGTCCTCAGAGCAAAATATTTAGGAAGCACTGATCTATCCTATTTATAAGGCTGTCCATTTTTCAAGTGAAACTTTGGGTGGTGAACCAAACATTTAAAAAATCAGCAATCATAATATAGATAAAAAAAAACAACCTCTGGTTTCTGGTCATTCTGATGAAAGCAGAGAACCTCTTTGAATATTGCTGAGGACAAATCTATTCATACTAAATAAATACATCAAAATCATTATTGTTTTGACGGTAGATGATAAAAGTTTAAGAGTATTAGTGAATGGTATATGGGTGATGAGAGATTCTGAATGTGGAACTGACCAGTATTCAGTAGTGCCAAGACTAGATGCATAGGAAAAGGGAAGGGAAAGAGAGGGGGGAAAATAAAAGAACGACCAACTGCACAAAGTGAAAATATGAGTTATATAAGGTAAATATTATAAAACAGATTCATCTCATAACAAAATAAATAAAAAATATATGTAAGGAATGTAGAAATTGCAGGAAACAGAGGAAAACAATTATGTTATAATTATCTCAGAAGAATGTAGAGTTACACTACCACTAGTAGGAAGTAAGAGAAACTAAATAGAAAGATGAAGAAAAAAAGACTATGGGTAAAAAAAAACAGTATGAGAATAATCTCTGTAAAAATTAGGATGAGACAAAGTTCTTGTACAACGAATAACACACGAAAAAGAGGATTATAAAAATGCATTACTCAAAGAGAGAAAATTCAGAGTGATGTTTATAGAATTAAAGTACTGTTTTGTGAGTAGGTGAAGACAATTAAATAGGGACCCTTCAGCAGAATTGGAATCAGAAAATACCAAAAGAATATTTTACAGATTTGTATGGGAATAAAGACAAAGAGAGGAGCAAACTTAAAACAAAAGCTATCAATGCTAGCACTGAACACAACAAATAGTGAAAAAAGAAGTAATTACTGCTGTCAAAATGGTGAAAAATTTCATGACTGTAGGGTTATTAATCTGCAACAACTTGGGGACCACCTATACATAAAAACTCTATGCAAATAGTGCAATTGGAGAAATGTTAAAATAATAGATGTGTGTTGTTTATGCTGTGTGAAGGCTAAATCTGCTGACAGTGGAAAAAATGCTGTTATTGTTCCCTGTACAAAAGGCAAGGTAGCAAGAATAAACACAAAAAGTCCAAGGGGATTAGTTAAGTATGCTTGGGAAGACTTTTGGAAGAATTCTGGTTGAAAAGAATTAGAGGTGACAGTGAACAAACTCTGGGAAATGCAGAGTGGTTTCATGCCAAAAAGGGGATGCGCACACACCAGATTTACTGTACATTTCTTTACTGTATGTGCGTTGGCGTAGGGACAGTAAATAAGCTTGAATTAGGGAATGTTTTGCAGAAATAAAAAATTGAATGTTAGTTGGTGCTTGTGATAAGAGCAGCATATGATGGAAGTAAACCATACATGAGAATAAATGGAATGCTTAGCAAATTAGTCCAACACAGAGCAGGGACTAATTCAAGAATGTGTGATATCTCCTTCCTTCTTTAATATATTTATGGGAAAATGTATGGGAGATGCTTATGGTGATGGAAGAAGTATATTGATTTGGAATGGGAACATGTATGTAATTTTATATGATGATGTCATGAAAAGTACTTTAGAACAGGAGTCCTGGTGACAAAAGTAACTAGAGAGAAAAATAGAATCCTGCAAAGGACTGAGGCAAAGTACAGATAGTCTTTGACTTACAACAGTTCATTTAGTGACTGTTCAAAGTTACAACGGCACTGAAAAAAGTGACTTATGACCATTTTTCACAGTTACAACCTTTCCAGCATCCCCATGATCATATGATCAGAATTCAAATGCTTGGCAATTAGTTCATATTTATGACCATTGCTGTGGCATAGGGTCATGTGATCACCTTTTGCGAACTTCTGACAAGCAAAGTCAATGGAGAAGTCAGATTACTAATTTATCAACTGCAGTGATTCACTTAACGATTGAGGCAAGAAAGATTGTAAAATGGGGCAAAATTCACTTAACAAATGTCTCACTTAATAAAAGTTTGGGCTCAATTAGTGGTCGTAAGTCAAGAATTATCTGCATATAATTTTGGTTCCATTCCAATCTTTATGATGTGCGTTTGTCTGAAAAACAGTGAGCACCTAAGTCAGGGGTCGGCCACCTGAAACATTGAACGAGCCGCATGGACCCGTTTCCCTAAAAAAAAAAAAACCCTGGGAGCCGCACCCGTCCGCGCATGCGCACCCGTCCGCGCATGCGCACTCGCACCCGTCCGCGCATGCGCACTCGCACCCGTCCATGCATGCGCACGCGCACCCGTCCACGCATGCGCACGCGCACCCGTCCGCACACGCGCACCCGTCCGCGCACCCGTCCGCGCATGCGCACCTGTCCGCAGATGCGCACTCGCACCCGCCCGCGCATGCGCACCCACCCGCGCATGCGCACCCGCCCGCACATGCGCGCATGCGCTCCCCCAAATGGCGGAGGAGGCTCTGGAGCTGCGGGTTGCCGACCCGTGACCTAAGTGTTATAAAAATCCCGTGAGGCAGGTTGGGCTGAAGGAGCTAGAATGGGTTTCAAAACAACAATCTGCTCAGTTTTGAAGCAAAATAACAAATTGTCCCTGGCTTTGCCCAATCCAAGATCAGCACCTTAACTGGTGTTTCTATGCTTGCTCACCAGGGCTCAGATAAGATCTTTCAAGAGCAGGGCTTTTTTTGTCATAGAACGCCCAGAACGGAGTTCCGGCACCTTTTTTGGATGGAACCTTGTAGGGTAGGCAAAGTGGGTTGTATGAAGTGTGTGAGTTCCGGCACCTTTTTGTTTACAAAAAAAGCACTGTTCAAGAGTATCCTTAAAGATTTTAATAGAAAACTGTTACTTTCCTAATAAAAATACGTAACCAGAGGACTGTACAATTGACCAAAAAAAAAGCAAATTTCCCCCCAAATGGTTACAGAATTGATTCAGGAAACGGAGACCAACTAACTCTGTTCTGGGCAAACTGATGGAATGCATTAGCCTCTTATTGAAGACTCCTCAACATGTCTAAGGAAGAATTGGATCATACTTGTTTAAAAATAGAAAACATAAAGCTTAGCATAGGGAACAGTCAGAACAGATATAGGTCACAGGGCTTGTGAGAAATATTGCTCTATACCAGGGGTCTTCAAACTTGGCCCTTTTATGACTTGTGGACTTCAACTCCCAGAATTCCTCAGCCAGTCCACAAGTCATAAAAGGGCCAAGTTTGAAGACCCCTGCTCTAAACTTATCAGAGATAATCTTTCTCCCCAGTGAATCAAAATGGGGAAGAGCAACCTTCTTATGATCTAATTTGGGGTTTCTTATAAACTCCTGCAGCTATTGTGGAGATGAAAATGTAGACTTAATTTAACTCTGCTCAGTTCCAGAATTATAACTTCTTTTTAAAATGGTTACTGTACTACCTATTTAATTATATGATATGGTAGTGTTTGAATAGCATTAAAGTTGGCATCTAGAGTGGAAGTGGGGATGGTGATGGAGATGATATTATTATTTTCTTTTGAAGGTTTAACAAAGCTAAATATCTATAATACTAATACTAATAATACTAATAATACTAATAATACTAACAATACTAATACTAATACTATTACTATTACTATTACTATTACTACTAGTAGTAGTAGTAGTAGTAGTAGTAATAATAATAATAATAATAATAATAATAATAATAATAATAATAATAATAATAATAATAATAATAATAATAATAATAATAATAATAATAATAATAATAATAATAATAATAAAGTTGGAAGGGACCTTGGAGTTCATCTAGTCCAACCCCCTGCTCAGACAGGAAACCCTATACCATTTCAGACAAATGGCTGTCCAGTCTCTTCTTAAAAGCTTCTTTTTAATAGAAAGTTCACCAAACACAACTTGAGTCATGTTAGAAACCACAGTGTATTTAGGAGAGTTTTATTCTTTCTCGTTCAATGGAAAATCAGCAATAATGTATACTGGGAGGGGTTTCCAGGCTTAGTTGTCATGTTTTAAAAATAAACATTTTTTTAGTTAACCAAATCAGATCATTTCATCTCTGATTAGCACTTCTAAACAAATCTAAGCAATTTGCCATTACATTTTCACAAACAGCCTTTCTTTCTTGTTTATCCCATCCATCTGCATTGCAAATATTTAAATTTAATAAAATATTAAAAATTCAATCATAAAGCTCCACCAAGTGGAAATTCCTAAAACTGCATGCAGAAAGTGCTCTTTGGCAACATTCCAGGGAATTTAAATTAAAGGAAAACATGTCAGCTCCTAGCTAGCAACCAAAAATCATCACTCTATATGAGTTGCACTAAAATGTTCCTTTTTCAAACCCATAAAATGGAAGCCCATTTTAAAAAGCCAGGTCTTTTTGTTCCACTTGATATAAATGGGGACTTATGACCAGAGACTAATTTACTGCTTCAGTGAAAACATCTTTTGACCTGTGGAAATGCCATGCAGAACTATTTAATTTCTTTTCTCAAAAGGCAGTTTTAAGTGTAAATACAGAATTAACAAGCATTACTCTTCTTGGTAGTACTAGAGTGTAGAATAAATGGAGGTTGCTAAATGGCTTGCTCTTTCTTATTCTTGAAATATTAATCAGTTGTATAGTTTTAACCACCTGATTTTGGGGGGGGGAGCATTAAAAGCATAGCTCTGCTCTCCCCAGCAGGTAGTGCCATTTTTAATGCAATTATCACTAATATAAATAAATCATAACTGGCTTATGCAGTATTAAAACTTTCCTTCGGCCCCAATCAATCCTAACTATGGTGTGTAGTAGGCCGAACTATTTTGTATCTGTTTTTAAAAATGAGCTTATTACTTCATAAAGCTTACTACTTACTATATTTATATGCCTTTCTTTCTGCAAAGGCCTGAGACAAAGTATATAACTTTAGCCCTATTCAGATCTCTATGGTGTGGATTTGGCTAAGAAAAATGGAGAGGTTCTAGGATAGTGGGATAAGAGGGACTAAATGACTCTCCCAAAATTCTGTTTGCTTTTTCTGGCTCAGATTGAAACCCTTGGTTCACATTTGTATCTGCCTGTCCAGCAGAGCGAGGAGCTGGGAATGTCCCATTCATGTGCCATGAACTGAATTTATTCAAACTGGGCAATTTCAGAAATATCAGGCCATAAATATCCTGCCCTTTGGACATAGTAGTCTATGTTTGTGTTGTAACATGAACATTTTCTGGAAAACCCTCCATAGGTACCTTTTGCATCTGGAATCGGGGTGAAACTAGGTCCATTTTCCCCCCATCTGCATGGCTTATTGACCTACATGCATTGTGTTATTATAGGTAATCCTTGTTTTACAACCAGAATTACAACCAGAACTTCCATCACTAAGCAAGGCAGTTGTTAAGTGAGCCTTGACCCAATTTTACAATCTTTTTTTGCCACAGTTAAGCAAATCACTGCAGTTAAGGCAATCATGCAGTTGTTAAGCAAATCTGGTTTCCCGGATTGACTTTGCTTGTCATAATCTGGCTGGGAAGGTCTCAAATAGCAATCACACGATCCACAGATTCTGCAACCGTTGTAAATACATGCCAGTTGCCAAGCCCTCAAATTTCGATCACGTGACTCTGGGCATGCTGCAATGGACATAAGTGCAAGGACCAGTTGGAAGTCATTTTTTTTTCAGTGCTGTTGCGACTTCAAATGGTTGTAAGTCAAGGGCTACCTGGATGCATATTATTCATTTAGAAGGACTATCTGTAAATGTCTCCTCTCTCATAGAATTGGGGAGCTATGAATTAAAAATAGCTGTGGTACCCTATTTTGGCAGCCATTTTGGAAACTTCACCAGCAGCATTGAGTGAGAGATTGATGAACTCACATTCATGAAAAGATGTCAGGCACTCTTTGAAGATCTCCACAAACACAATGGATTTTGAACACATTACAGTGGTTAGTTGATAATCTGCATCTGCATAACCAGTCCAATACCCCCGCCCCGCCCGCATCCCAATTTAACTTCTACATATGTTTAGCCACCCCAGGTTGTATTTGCTGAAGTGAGGGTTGCTGAAGCTCATGAAAGCTCATATGCCTTAAATAAAATGTGTTAGTCTGAAAAATATGCTATCAGATTCCTTCTAATTTTGGGATAGAAAAACCTAACGTGGCTGTCGCCCTATGTTACCTGATTAATTTTTCTTTTGTAACAACATGATGTCCATTAAAGAGGGTTTCTTTAAGGAGTCATAGAGATGTCCAGTAAGCACACTTGCACCAGATGTGAAACACCTTTCCCGCTTTGGATCTGAAAAGGTACTCATTCCCATAGTTCAGATACTCTTGTCAGGAGTGACATTCAAACTAATTTGACAGATCAAAGCCAGTTTATAGCTTCCTATAAAATATTGCAATGGGAAGATTCTAACCTGTTTGGCTTTGGGGGAATTTTATGTGCAACTGGAGCCATTTATGCAAAAATCAATCTGTAAACAATGCAGCTTCAGAACTTCCCAATAGGTAAAATGTCCTCTTCACAAATAATACATATAATAACTCCCCAAATCCATTTTCTTTCACCTACATTTTCAGTGAGATCAAAAATAACCTCCTGTCAGATCATTACGTACTCTTTCTTCTCTAGAAAAATAAACTATTTTATTTCTTTGACAGCAAGCACAGTTACAACAATTACTTTTTAACAATCTAATCAGCCTTTTTTGGAGCTGTCAACTGGAAGAGTTAGTTCCAGAGTTGAGCTTTATGCGTCAGATTTTACTATCTTGATCTCTGGGATGGAAGACAGAGGCAGTTTGATTTATTATTTTCACTGATGTGCTCAAGATAATTTGCAAAGAGTGATAGTATCAGACCGAATGATCAAAAGAATAATTGTGATTCTGTATAGCAGGGATACATTTCTGCCATTTTTCATATTTACCGGGAGCAGTTACTTAAACCACCTGCTAGCAACACTGCAGAAGAATAACATTGCCAAATAGCTTATGTATTTTTTAGGTAGATATAGCGAGATATAGTTCCTATAGCTAAAATGTATATAGTTAATTTGGAACTTATATTGCCCACTCTTCTCCACTTCAGCTGCTGCATATTTAGAGATTTTTGAGAAAGGCATCTGATGGCAAAACTGGTGCTATGTTACAATGCCACCCTACGTTCCAATTGTACTTTTGAATACAGGTAGAATGATGGTTACAACCTGGCAGAATTAATCAGTGGAATGATTTGCCTTCAGAAGCTGTGGGTGTTCCATCAACAGAGGTTTTTAAGAAGAGATTGGATAGCCATTTGTCTGAAATTGTATAGGGTCTGCTGTCTGAGCAGGGAGTTGGAATAGAAGACCTTCAAGGTCCCTGCCAACTCTGTTATTCTGTTATGGTTTGATGGTAGGCAATTTCATTTCATTCAAAATGCCCAAATTTCCTTGGAAATAATTAGACGTGTTAAAAATGCTGTGTATCATGTGTATAGGTGACTTTTTTTTTTTTAAAGAATTTTCCAAAGTGCTCATCAAATATTGTTTTTTGCAAGCTCTTTTTGGTCAGCTAGGGAAGATCACAGAATGATTCATTGTTTTTTTCCATGCTCCAGTATTAGCAGCAATGAAGATGACTGATAGGTTCCTCAAAGGAAACTTCCACTGCAGAGTGGAAGTAGCCACAGTTTTCTACTAAGGTGGGAAAGCAGGATCAAATATGACAAAATATGCTGATATTGTATTGGTTTCCTGGTTATGTTTAAGAACAAATTTGTGGTTATCTAGGATAACATTTTTTCTGTAGATCAAATAAGAATAGGATTATTGGATAAGGACCATATAGAGCAGTGGTGGCGAACCTATGGCACGGGTGCCAGAGGCGGCACTCGGAGCCCTCTCTGTGGGCACACATGCCGTTACCCCAGCCTTGCCTCCCCCCGTGACCCCCTCACCAGCAGCCCCCCTGGAGGAGAGTCGCCCCCGAGCATGGCCCACACGGACCAGTGCAGCCAAGGACATGGCAGCCAGGCAGCATAGACAAGACTCTGCCCTCACGCCCCATCGCGCACAATTGATGCTGCGGGGCGCGGGCAGAGGGCGCGGCTGCCATGGCGCTGCTGGGCAATCTGCGGCGGGCCCTGGAGGCGGTGAGTGGCCCTGCGGGCAGGCGGGGTGGGGGTGGGGTGGGGGCAGGGCAGGGGGTGGAGTGGGGGCGGGGCCAGTTTTTGGGCACTCGGTCTCTAAAAGGTTCGCCATCACTGATACAGAGACATCAAACATTGCAGTGTCAAGTGTACCTTCCTAGGCATTTTATTTCTTCTCTCCAGTATTTTCTTTCTTTTTCTTTGATCATTCTTTACGTCTCATCATACCAGGCAACCAAAGGCTTTTAAGCAACCCCACATATTAAAAGAAATGAGATTAAAGGTAATGTAGTTGCTGAAGGTTAAGATGGGAGAGAAAACAGAAAACTGAGCACAACCAGCCCATTATCTGAAGAGAGAGAAACAAAAAGTAGGGCAGAAGAGAATCTTGATTGATATTTTTTAAAAAACAATTACTGTATGTGTGTGGTTCTGAAGTTGAGGGTCCTCCAGCAGTTCAATTATCAGGACCTGGTGGCACCACTGTGGACAGTTACTGTTTTAAAAAGAATTATGTTTTTTTTTTCACCTTTCTAGTAGTTCTTCGTTAGGAACTCTGAAGGAAATGTCTGCCATGCAGCTTGTTGGAAGAGATTGGGAAAATTCAGCTCCACACTCTTTCTTGGAACTGAAGCAGAAGAATATTGATCGGGAGAAATCTGGATAGGAAGCCCACCGGGAATAAATTATTATTGGGAAAACATATGGGAGCAAATGAATCAAAGAAATGATTGAGTATAAAACGAGCCTAACGCACCCAGGCTGGATTAACTGAAATGCTCACCCAGTTTCCAAAAGGGCCATTTGGGTACTTTCATTTCCTGCCACTGTTATTATTTCTTCAGATGTTCATCCTAGAAATAACAATTCGGGCATACATATATGACCTACATCGTCTACAGTCGAATGATTCCACTGAAGGGGAATTAATCTGCCTTGATATTTCTCAGGGAAATTTATTTCTATGCCTTGTGTAAAAGCAGTGTTGTCCAGCAGTAGCAAATGAGAACCAACTAATTAGTTCACTTTTCAGGGCAGGGGGCTATTCAATGTAAGACCTATTATTTCCTCCATTCTTTCTTTGTTCTTTTTTGACCTCCTTTCCCCTTGCCTTTTTCCTTGTTTGCTGCTGACCTTGAATTTGTTGAGCAGTAAAGATAAACACTGATTAGGCATATGCAACCCTCTTGAATTGAAAACTGGGATATTCCAAAAACGTTCTGGAACACTCTCTTCCTAAATTGGTCTGTGTCTTTGGTCTCTGTACATGAGAAAGGGAAGATCTACACCTCTATTGCTACAAGGCAGGATAAGCTGCAGAACCCCCAAATCCCTTTTCTATATATTTCTTCTGACAGCTATCCTGCCACTATTCATGATTTATAATTGCACAACCTGAGCTTGAACATAATAGTACAAACACAATAGTACAAACTGCCCCCCTTTTTATTTATTTTCCTCTGTTTAAAGACAAAATAAGCATATATACATGTAGGTAAGACCATTCTCCAGGCTAAAGCAATCAATCAAACCTAATTCCTAATTCAGTAAATTTTCTGAAGAATACAGCAGAGAGCCATCAAAAATGCTAGCTGCAGTTTAAAATAAAGCAAACTGTAGACTTTACCCACAAAAATGTATCAGATTTACCTATCTCAGTTTAGCAAGAAGCTTTAATTAAATTTGCAAGGTAATTCCCTGAATGTCTATGGAGATTCTCAGTCATCCAGGTCATATTTATCCCAAATATGCTTTTTTTTTTCATGAGGCAACTGGATTTTCTTGTTTTTCTTTGACGACGTTTCACTTCTTATTCGAGAAGTTTCTTCAGCTCTGACTGGATGGTGGGGAATGGAAAGATTGCCTAGAGAAAAAGAGCATCTTTGAGGTAATTCCCTGTAACACCACCAAAGGGTTTGGATTTTTTTTTCTCCATCCTCCTCCTGAAATCCATGAAGAGTTACCCAAATGGGCATCTCCAGCTATAAAGGAGTAGCTTCCAAGAAGAGAAATTCAAACTAACAAAATAGTATTTTAAGTAACTTCTATAGATGTCTGTTAGAGATTTCTAAAATGCTTAGTTGATGTAAATCTAAATAAATGATTCTAGTTATGTTTCAACATGTCCTGTTATAGAAGAATGGTCTAGTCCAGGGATAGGCAACCTTGGCTCTTTTATGACTTGTGGACTTCAACTCCCAGAATTCCTGAGTCAGCATGGCTGGTTCAGGAATTCTGGGTATTGAAGTCCACAAGTCATAAAAGAGCCAAGGTTGCCTACCCCTGGTCTAGCCAACAGAGATGTGTTCTAGATCCCTCATCTCTTCCAGTCCAATTTTCTATTTTTATAATTCATACAACATCATGTAGAACTCTGAGATTCTTCATGATTCACCCTACCATTGTCTCCAGTGATGCCTGTGGTAGGCTTTCAGCAAAAAACATGATAGATTTTGTGATTTTTAATAAATCTTAATAAATCTTTTTTTCAACTGCCTACTTTCCAATCATCCCAGGCACTATTGTTTTAAACTGGAAATAAAAACATTGGGAGACAGAAAATATAGTCCAGAAGTACTTTAATAATATAAAATCTAGTTTATTATTTGTCTTGTAATTCTGTAAGGAATAGAGAAAAGGAAAACAGCAGGCAGAAATGTGTATACACATGTAACCTTCATAGATGATGGTAAGATTTCCTGATTTTTTTCTTTTTGGTTACTTTATATTACATGTATATTAGACTTACAGTACAGTACAATGTTTGTGTATAATTTTAAACAATGCATCATTGAATCACCCTTTCAAGATAAGATAGGTCAAGAAACAGACATTGCAAAAATTTCAGGAATGCTTGTTGTAGGATATTACAAGAAGTTTTCCTCTCTCACATCTTATACTAAATAAAATCAAGACAGGTTATACTGAGTGTTTTTCTCTCACTTGCTTCAGTTTTAGGACTATGTCCCCTGTTCTCTAAATGCCTCCTTAACTTCTCATTCCTTCCACCTCTACGGCCTTTAATGGCTTTTTCTACCTTTTCAAGGAGGCTTCTGGGGCTATAAGTAGCACTTAGACTTATACACTGCTTCATGGTGCTTTACAGCCCCCTCTAAGCAGTTTACAAAATCAGCGTATTGCCCCCAACAATCTGGGTCCTCATTTTACCAGCCTCAGAAGGATGGAAGGCTGAGTCAACCTTGAGCCGGTGAGAATCGAAGGAAGCAAACTCCCGGCAGTGAGCAGGGTTAGTCTGCAATACTGCATTCTAACCACTGTGCCATCACGGTTCTTAAGGAAGGGGGGGGGGGCGTTATTGTTTTTTATTTTAATTTTTTTCTATACTGTGTTTTATTGCTTGTAAGTTGCCTAGAGTCCCTGTGAGCGACTTAATTAAAGTCTAAATTAATGAATAAAAGATTTTCAGACTACTTGCAGCCATAGAGCTGTGAGCTGTCCATCCTCACTTTAAAGTTGGACCTGAGTTTTAGAACCAAGTACCTGAAGGACTAGCATCTTCTCAGATTTGCCTGAATGTTACATTCTCTCACGCCTCTACTCAAATCTCTTTTTCAAGTGACAAATGAGGATCAACAATATGCAGAAAAGTCTGGTCAAATAAATTCATTTGATTGAGGCCACATAAAAGCATCTGAAATGAATAAACACACGTTCAAATGTTTATCTCAGGTTCTTCTCTCAAGCATTTTGTTAGATAGTCCTAAGATTTAATGATTTTTCTCAAGTTATGAATTTATGGATCCCACCATTTTTACTGTTTTACTTTTATCTCTTTTGTTTTAATTTTTAATGTTTCAAAGACTTACGTTTATACAACTCTGGTTAGATTGGGATGATTAAAAATATAATAAAATGTAAAGAAAAGGAAATGTTGGCCTACAGCATTCAATTATCACCAATTCACCTTTGCTGTGGCTACTTACTCTTTTTGGTTTTATGAGAGACTCAAAATTGCCAAAACAGTAGAGAAACATGTGATCCAACTGATTTTGTGGTAGGTATTTATATTAAAAAAAGGCATTTTTAGTACTTTAAAAATATATTTTCAGATTAGAGTCCTCCACAAAAGATTCCAACATAAATTTATTCTTGCCCCTGAAATATTTTCTTAGCTCCATCTACATTGCTCACCCTTCTCTTGGGCTTGATGTCACTTCCTTTGGATTAATTGTTCACCTTCACATTCCATGCTATTAAGAATGAATTAACAGCCTGCTCATTACCCTTTCTGCTAGAAAAACATTGTTGTATCCACCACAAAACACTCTGTCAATGACAGCTGGCTTTAGAATGGATGTCAGTTTGAAACCGGATACTGTTATGTTCTTTTAACAGGCTGCCCCTTTCACAAACAAAAGCTCTAATCTGCATCCCACTTATCCTTAAAAAGACTCAGGCTATCCTTAAAAAGACTCCAGAGGAAAAGAGTGAACAGTCTTGCATATTGTTTGAAATACTCTCCCCCATATAAGCCAATATTTAACCTAGTTTTAAACTATTTTGATAAAACAAAATGGCAACCATTTTTAAAAGGTGCTATTGAATGGAATATGAGAACTCGCGGAAGTTTCAAAGAACTTCTGAAATCACACTCCCTTCTCATTAAATCATACCCTTTAAAATCTTCATTCTAAATATGCAAAACAGAATTTGAAGGAAATTCAAATGTTATGATTTTTAAATACCCAGTAATTTGTTTCAGATGTTTGTTTCTAATTCTAACTAGTTCAAAATACTGTATATATTTTATGTGACTTGTTTTATGCATCTGTCATGCCACTGGTGAACTGAAGTCCTGCAGAACTATTGTGATAGACGAAAAAAATACTAAGGTCTGCTACATCATCAATCTGAGAGCAGATCTAAAGGGAACTTTCTCATTAAACTGACTCGGAAGCTTACTACATTTCTTGGTGCTCTGTAAGCTTGGTTATTTTCTTACAGACATTTCATTACCCAAACTAGGTAACATCATCAGTGCTGGTCTGGGTAATGAAACATCTGCAAGAAAACAAGCAAGCTCAAACAGCACCACGAAGGCCTCATGTCAACCCTGAGCTACAAATATTCCCCTTTATTGGTTATTGCTACATTCCCAAAGAAAAGTGATTGGTGACAAGAAAAGGGACGGAAGAGAATGTGAAGCCCCTTAGCTAGCTGTATACCAACTCTCTCTGGCAGAAATGTTAATGCACTGATACTGATAGTTATGGACACACTTGTTTAATACAATTATTTTGCAAGCTGCATTGACTTCCAGTTATCTTCCAGGTGCAATTCAATATGCTGGCTGAGGAATTCTGGGAGTTGAAGTCCACAAGTCATAAAAGGGCCAAGTTTGAAGACCCCTGGTCAAGATGGTTTTGAATCCCTTCTATTAAACAGTGCCATCTGCTGGGACCAGGACATGTGCCTTCCCTCTCACTGTGCCTGCCCTGTGGAACAGAGACTATCTCCCAAGACACAGCTAGTCCCCATCCTGGTCTTTCATAAAGCTGTAAAGACCTGGCTATTCTCCCAGACATTGGACCAGGTGGTTAAGTGAGCTCATTTTAAGTTGGTTATGTATTCAGTTGATTGCAGGATTTATTAATTATTCATACAGATGCTTGCACAGTATGCTTTGCTATTTTTGTTATTACCCATAATTTTAACTGGTTATAAACCAACCCACATGCTGAATGGGCTACCCTGGTAGATAGGTAAGTAGGTATTTAGGTATGATTAGATAGATAGATAGATAGGTAGGTAGGTAGGTAGGTAGGTAGGTAGGTAGGTAGGTAGGTAGATAGATAGATAGATAGATAGATAGATAGATAGATAGATAGATAGATAGATAGATAGATAGATAGATAGATAGATAGATAGATAGATAGATGGATGGATGGATGGATGGATGGATGGATGGATGGATGGATGGATGGAAGGACGGACGGACGGACGGACGGACGGACAATCTTCATCTGGAAATTGGTACTGGCCTGGCAGCCTACATTTCCTTTTTCCTATCTCTATCCCCTTTCCTTTCCTTTCCTTTCCTTTCCTTTCCTTTCCTTTCCTTTCCTTTCCTTTCCTTTCCTTTCCTTTCCTTTCCTTCCCTTCCCTTCCCTTCCCTTCCCTTCCCTTCTCCTCTCCTCTCCTCTCCTTCACACACACACACACACACACACACACAATCTGTGTCTATCTGCCTGTCTCTGTGTGTGCATGTACACAGTGTGTTTATGTGTGAAAGAGAATGGTTGGAAAATGGAAAATAAAAATAATTCATTTTATAGCTCAACAAACAATTTTATCAATTGTTATTAGTTCAACTAGATGTTAGA
The DNA here is from genome assembly GCA_023970755.1 of Azemiops feae. Taxonomy (NCBI): domain Eukaryota; kingdom Metazoa; phylum Chordata; class Lepidosauria; order Squamata; family Viperidae; genus Azemiops; species Azemiops feae. The sequence continues at coordinate 221,488 of JALGBA010000086.1, read as the reverse complement.
GATTTTGGGCCCTGCCTTCTACCCTTGGGAGTGTGTTTTCTGTTAATTGTATATAGGTAGATGTTTATTGAGTAGATGGAGAAAATCTCTAAGACTGGTTTCAGCTAGAGTTGGTAACTCTGCAGTTACCAGATAGAGAATCTGGTAATTTGTCTATGATTAGAATTTTATTTTTGTCTATTCTTCTATTGATGGATGCCATCTTAAATTTGGATTAGTAAAACAGTTGAGATTTAATCAATATGTATTTTCTCAGATGAACACCAGAGGGTGCACTTTTCTGCAGCTTGAATTTAAAAGTTCACCTGCAAAATCAGCCTACAACAGATTCTGTTTCCTTGTTTTTGCCAAAATAGGTAGATCCAGAAATCTGGGAAGACTTCATTCAATTTTTATATTAAACTGGATTTAACATTTCTCACATTTTTATGGCACCTGTCACATAACGCCCAGACTTATCAATTGTCAATAAGAAAAACAAAAAAGTCTGGATAGTGGATGTGGCAATATTTTTGTTAAGCTGCTCACAGTCACTGAGATGAGTTGGGCAGCCATATAAACTTTATTAAATAAATAAATAAATGGAGACAGCAGAAGAGAAGAGAAAGAACTTGAGAAAACCATTAAATATAAAGTCTTTAACTGTGGCAAAAAAACCCATGAAGATAGTACCAACAGTACCAATATTAATAGCACATTGGGTGCAATCCCAAAACATCTTGAGCACAACTTGAATATCATAGGCATAGACAAAATCACCACCAGTCAATTGCAAAAAGCAGATTTACTTGGAACAGCTAACATCCTGCATCTTTAATACTATCAAACAACAACATCTGCCTACCCCAGGTCTTTGGGAAGGACTTGATAAGTGGATAAAAAATGCCAAATCCAGTCTAAACAACTTGCTAACTATGCAACATACCATAATAAAATATTAATAATAAGTAAATAAATAATGAATTAAACATTTATTGCAACTAAGCCAGAAATATATCAGCTTAGTTCTCAGATACAGCTGGCATTGTGGGATCATAGAAATGCCAAAGTGGTTTTCTTGGGTGCAAAAATGCTTTAAGTATTTGAAGGCTTCTGAGTTTCTAAGAATTCTTCAGCAGCTAAGATGATCAAAAATCTTATGAAACAAAAGGGAGTGGAAAAGAAATGAGATTGGTGTTGTTGCATTTTAATCTTAAAAGTGTTTGGAGAGGCTACAAAACTAGACCTGAGCCTTAAAGTATAGAAAGATATTAAGATGGACCTATGGGAAGGATTTCCAGAATTTGAATATTTTGTATAATCTAACAGCACATTGAAGAAGTAGATAAAATTAATCTTTGTCACAAAAATGAAAGCACTTAAATCATGCTAGCATGCAGTATTTTCCACGTATGACTATATTTACGTAATTGCTAGATTTTCCATGGAAATTCCAGGCTAATCCCTGGTCCAAAATTTTAATTATCAGAGTAAACATATCTGAGACAGGGGAATAATGAAGACATTACTTGAACAAAAGGCAAATAAGCATGAGAGCTATTTTTAATTCAGTCTGTTTATTGTGTACATTTTATATATACAGTTCTTTTATTTTTTCTCGTTTTTTTCCTTCTTTTTTCATGAGCGGAAAAGCTTTGTCTTACCTATTTGTCATGTCTTTTTTTCAACTTCAAATGATCTCACATTTATTTATTCCCAAGTGTCTCTCCATATGTTTTATGGTTCTGTAAAACAAAAGTAGCAGTCCCTGAGAAATCTGTATGAGGACAAGTGAACTTGCAGGCATCCTGGCTTCCACATATAAATCTCTCCAGCAATGGGGGAAAGAACACAAAGAGACAAAACTGAAAATTACATTGAAGGAGAACACAAATATTGCTTTAAGACATTCAGTTGCTGATAAGGGTCGAGCAGGAGGAAATCTACTTATATAGCTACTCCCCAAGAATATGTTTTCAAGGCTGCAAATGGCAAGTGCCAGAGGAGTAATTTAGAAGCACATGACTTATTTCAAAACTGGAAAGTCTGTGTTAACTTTCTAGGATGGCTTCCTGGTTGTCTTATCACTTCCTTCCCCTCCTGCTAGAAAATTATACTTCTTATATGTCATTATTGTGGCCACAGTTGACCTAGGTTCTAAGTTTTAGAATGATGTGCTTGTTTCACTAACTTGGAGTAGTTTTACATTTTTTTAATGGTACTTGACTCATGAAAGGAGTAAAAATAAAATCAAAGAATGGTGTCTTTCCTGTAGCTTCCCTTTCAGCACCTGGATATAGTTGTCATGCCTCCTCTCAGTCTTGCACTGGTAGAGTCTCACTAGCCTAAGATTTTTGCCTATTCATTTTGTTGGTATGGATTTGTGATAATCATGTACAGTATCACTTTACTCCACTAGGGCAAGGAGATTAAAGAGGGGGACATGGGTTTGGGCATACAAAAGTCATTAGTGTCTCTAGATATGGCTGGTAAAGTTCTGCAGCGGACAGCCAGTCTGTCAAAGTCTACTACACTGGGTTAGCAACTCCATTGGTGGGACTCAGTTCTACATATTCCTTCTTTTCTCACCCAACAACTATAACAAAACAAGACAATTGGTCTCTCTTGGTTGTTTTCTAGTCATTTTTTTGGGGGGGGGATGGTCCCGTAAAATATTTATTCCTCTGATAATAACAGTGTATTTTCTTCTTTTGATAATAACGTGCTAGAAGATTGCATTTTGCTGTCTTGGATGTTACCACCACTTAAGGAGCACTGCATTTTAAAGGGTAGCAAAGGTCATATCAGTTTCCAATTCTCAAAAATGATATGCCCTATCTCGTGTGTATTTGCTTTTAATCTGTCAGTCTGGTTTGTTATTAGGGGAGTCTAGCATCCACACAGCCATTAAAGCTGATTCATTAAAGTTAATAACATTTGACTTCCAGATCAGGCACTTTTACCAAGTTAACACAAAAAAGCTTTAGCTTTTGACCACTAACACCACCATCATCACTTGTCTCTTCAGTCACCAAAGAGATGGATTTGACGAGAATGGTCTTCTTTTGGGGAGTGAATGTATAAAATCTATTGAAACTATAAAACTCTTTCAACCTCATACCTGAATAATGATGAAAGTATTAAGAGAAGAACTTGCTGTGGCAAATGTCCAATGAAAAACCAACAGGGGTGTGCCTGACTGAAAGTTCTGCTTTGACCTGAATTTACCTGCAAGGGAAATCAGATATTTTTTTCATTCTTCAGCTCCTATGAGAACAGCCCTGGATTAACCATTAAGTAAAATAAGACATGTTTAGAGCACCAAGGAAAAGGAGGCACCCCAGAGGTTTTTTTCCCCTCCTATTTATCATGCCTTTAACTCTTACACTGCCATAGTCAACTTTGATTGATTTTTTTTTGTAATTGACCTTATTTGCCATACATTCAATATTAATCTGTATTGTTTTAGAAGTTTTCTTTGACATGGTGAGTTACTAAAGTTTAAAAGATTAGTTTGAAAATGTCATCAGACATCACATTTGTTTCCATCTCATGAGAGTTCCCTTCCATCAAGGGGCACCATTGTTGGGCTGCACTTAGGGCATAAATTGGCCTTAATCTAGCTCTGCACAAGAACATAACAGTAACGATTTCTCAAAATTTATCAACTTATTAGGGCCTTTTTTTTTGCTAACCCTTACTGTATACTTGAAACTTTCCCCCTAAATATCTGAATAAGTATTATTTTATCTGTCAAACTCCAGTTCTTTTTCACAACATCTCCGGCTTTCCTACAGTGGTTTTGATCTTCCTTCCTAGCTAAAGCTAAAACTAAACTAATTGGAATGTGTGTGACTATATTTGCCTACAGTCTTGTTTTTCTCCAAACTGTTAAAACCTCCCAGTTCTTCAAGCAATAATGCACAGGGAGGTAGGCATACCTAATCTGGCTGGCCAGAATCTAGATGACTACTAGATGGAATCACAGATATATTGGCTGTCATCTAATGGCAGTCCAGATTTTTGCAGCCTAGATATGGTACTCTAAGAAGCAATCAAGCTCTGGCTTGCAACCCACAAGTGAGTCTCAAGCCTTTGTTCTATTAATCTTACAGAAGACCTTGAGATCATAGAAGTAAAACTTGGCAGCAAAAGAATTAATACTGATGCTACTGGAATTGCTACAGCAAAGTCCAGAGTCCAAAACTTGTTCTTCTGCAAAAAAAAAAGTTTCTTTGGCCACAAGTATAATGGAACAGTTTCAAAGGTTATTTTAAATAACAGTACCTAACTAATTTTGGCTGATCTAATGTTGGAACTGGTTGTTGCATGGATAAAAGAACTCCAGGAAATCTAACAGCTGTAAGTTTGTTTTGTGACAAGAAAACCATGTATCTGGGTTCATAAAGTTACTAAGTATAAAGTTGGACTTGAAGATGACTTGACCTTTACCTGCCTAGATCAAATTTTTCAGCCCTCGGAGTAAGGATTTTCTTTCCTTATGTTATTCTACATCAGGGCTTTTCAACTGGTGGTATGTGTACCACCGGTGATACATTGGCACCTGGCAGGTGGTACGCAGCCCTGCCCAGCCCAGCCAAGGGTAGCAGGGGAGGGAACAAGCCAAAGTGGTGCAGGACTTGCCATGAGAGAGCCCTCAGGAGCTGCAGGGCTGCTGGGGCGAGACAAAGGCCCCAGGCACTTCCGGTTCACCCGGAAGAGAAAGGAGGAGGAGGGGGCAGAGACAGGAGAGGCTATAAAAGGAGGCAGTTTGAGAGGGAGAGGAAAAAAAAGATGCAGCCTTGGGAGGAAGAGGAGTCAGCTGGAGCTGCACCGAAGTGAAAAGAAGGATGGGGGGGGGAGGAGAGGAAATCAAACAGACCGGCTGGGAGCCGATCTACAACTTCTGTGGCAGCCATCCATGCCGGGCGTGCACACAGGTGGCAGCAACAAACAGGCAAGTAATGCAGTGGGGGAGGGGTTGCATTGGCTGCAGGTGAGGCATGGAGGGAGGGAGGGAGGGAGGAGATGGCAATGAGAAAGAGGGAGGTAGAGAGTAGGAGGGAGGGAGAGAAATGGAAAAGAGGAAGGAAGTGTTGGAAGAAAAAGCTGGGGGCTTGCTTTCCATCCAGGAGGCTATACTTTTAAGAGAAAAGAAAAATAAATAAAGTGCCGCTGTTTGAAATAAGCAAAAGGAAGCTGGCTGCTCGAGAGGAGATGTTTTTGGCAGAAGTGAACTGCTTTTTCAGCAGTTCGGTTCTGGGTCAGTTGAATCCTTCAGTGGAAGGATTCTTATATGATTTTGTGACTTTGAAGTTCTGGGTTTTGTGCAATGTGGGCTTTGTGTTCTTAAGGAGTGTTTGGCAATTTCTATTGTGGCTGATGGCTGATGTCCCATGTTGGATTTTGGGTTCTAATTCTATTGCTCTGCTATTGTTAGCTGTAAGTTTTGCTGCAAGGGATTTTGAAGTATTTTTGTCCTGAATGGATTTTGCCTGTAGCATTCGTTTACTTATGAATGGAGCCATTTGGGGAGGCTGCCTTAGCTGGCAGCCAGTACTTGCTACATTTGTTTTTTGGTTTTTTTTCTTAAGTACCAGCTCCTTAACTTTCCTTTCCAGCCAGTAGCTAATTCTTAAAGGGGAATGCGCCTTTTTAAGCTAGTTCCCTCAGCTGCTTGTCTTTTCTGTCTCTGGAGGCTTTTCCTTGTTTGATAAATATATGGAAGAGGGAAAATATGGGGGGGGGGTATTCTTCCTTCAGAAGGAAGGAGACGGGAATGAGAAAGAGGGAGGCAGGGAAGGAGAAGGGAGGGAAACAGGAAGGAAGAGAGGAGGGAGGGAGATTGGAATGAAAGGGAGGGAGGGCCTGAAGGAAGTCCCGCCTTAGCACTTGGCCACCAGCAGCCCTGCCATTGACTTTGCTTGTCAAAAGTTTGCAAAAGGGGATCACATGACCCTGGGACACTGTGACCATCATAAATATGAATCAGTTGCCAAGCATCCAAATATAAATCACATGACCCTAGGCATGCTGCAGTGGTCATAAGTGTGAAAAATGGTCATAAGTCACTTCAGTGCCATTGTAACTTTGAAAAGTCACTAAGCGAATCGTTGTCAATCGAGGACTACCTGTACTTTATCACTTTTTTCTTTCTTTTTTTTTGGTCATCACATTTTTGACACCTTGCTAAGTGGTACTCGAATATTGCCATATCCTAAAAGTGGTACAATCGGTGAAAAGATTGAAAAACTCTGTTCTACATAACATGGACAGCAATTTGATGATAATGATAAAAGTAGCAACAATGTAATTAAGTATCTTAATGTCAAAATAAATATAGTTAGAACAACAGCATAAAGGTGACTAAATTATTGTAGAAAAACATGAATACTTTGCATCTATCAATTAAACCTATGACTATTCTTATTGTTTAAGAGTTTCTTCCTAAAGTACATTTCTAAATTTTATATCTCCTTCTATAAATGGTAGCGCCTGCATTAGTTTAATCTTCCAGCTTCTCATCTTTCCTTATCTGCATTTTCCATTTGGTGTTTGACATTCAGTCTCTGAATACATACAGTTCAGAAACATGAAACAGGCATCACTTGAGCAAAAGTGGTTGTAAATTTTATGAGTTGTCATTAAAAAGCACAGATGCCACGAATACCCAGTTGAATTGAATAGTTCTGTTTTGGTACAACGATGGGGTGGTGGAAGAGGAAGCCCAGAACTCGTATTAAAAGATATTTAACAAGAAAAATATTGAAAGCTACTTGAAGTGAATGAACCATGAAAACGGCCCCTTCATTTTAATTAAGCTACTGTATGTAAGCTACCCAAAGTTCTCCGAATGTTTTTATTTAAGTATAGCATAGGCCAAACCAATTAAGTGTAACAAATATAAATTGGCGTAGCATGTACACTTCTCAGAGTTCCTTTATTCAGACTTAAGCCCATTTGAAATGATAAAATATGTCAGTTTCAGAAGAATCGAATGCCTTTAAAAATATATTAAATTAATCCAATATATTAACATAATTTATTATGTGGCACCAATACAAAGTATATTGTACATCTCTGCAAAGTAAAAGCAACCAACAGAAATCGAGTTGGCAGTCATGAGCAGAGTGGACCTTTTTCTGTCCCTTAGATATTCTTCTCAGAAAAAAAAAAAAGCTATATCATTTCACTTCAAAAAGGAAGTAAGTTTATCTATACTAACAGTTGATGGGAGCTAGGAAACCTGCCTTTTCAGTGACAGTCTCTGCCCTGCCCCCTGAAATTAAGCAGGCCTTTAACCTCTTAGCCTTTTGAACAGCTCTGAAGAGCTAGCTTTTCCTCCAAACACTGGAATAGGATTGGATAATTATACATTAGAAGCTTGACTGGGCACCAAGTCTTTTTTGTTTTTAATGTTTTAATTCGTTTAGTTTTAAAATGATTTTATATGTTGTTTTAACTTTTGCTTGAGTGCTGTCCAGAGTTGGTTAGAAGATGGCCAGCTTTATAAATGTGTTAAATAAATAACACATCGTGTATAATAGGTATTAGCATCCAGCCCATTTTACCCTCTCGATTGGCTTTTTGTAAGATAGTATAAATGGCATTTGCTGACTGGGAAATGAGAGGCTGATGGCTGGAGGTTTATTGTAAGGCACCAAAAGTTGTTTGAGCTGAGCAATACAGAAATACTTGAAATTAAGATATATGAACTCTGACATCATCACTGCAAAACAGTTTCATATAAATATTTAATAATAAAATTTATGATTAACAAATCAAATAATTATTGATAAAATAGAAGAGCATTTATAACAGGGGTCTTCAAACTTGGCCCTTTTATGACTTGTGGACTTCAACTCCCAGAATTCCTCAGCCAGGCACGCTGGCTGAGGAATTCTGGGAGTTGAAGTCCACAAGTCATAAAAGGGCCAAGTTTGAAGACCCCTGATTTACAACTTGCTGATATCTATAATTCTTCTTGCCTCTCCTCCAAATCCTTGTATCTAAAAATAACAAAGGGAGTCACTGAAAGAGAAGACATAATTCTAATCCGTCTACAGCAGGCATGTCAAACTGCCGGCCCGCGGGCCGGATGCATCATACTGAAACCGCGCCCACCCCATTGCTGGCAATGGAGAAAAAGTCACGATATATCGCGCAACATCACGTGACGTCACGAGTTTGACATGCCTGGTCTACAGGCTCCATAGAGAGGTTCTCCCATCTTTTTAGTTGGTGGGCATCTTGAGAGTTTTGAGATGTTATGAATGCTTGCTGGAGGAAATCTTCCTGGTAACTAGATATCCATTCCCACAGCATTGTATTTCTCACATACATATAATTAGATGCATTTCAGTGACATAATTTGTTGTAAACAGCCCAGAGTCACTTGGATGAGATAGATAGTGTAGAAATGTAATCAATAAATGAATAAAATAAAATATAATAATATAGAATATACTTAGCTTTCAAAATGTTCCATAGTCTACCATACTATGTGATTCAGCAGTCTTCATTAAGATGAACTGAAATCTCATAAACTAAATAAAATCCAACGATCTACTGCTGCCAGAAAATAAAATGAAATTCTCTTGCATTTCTATGCTTTACCCACATCCATGGAATATCAATCTGTAGTCTTGTTTTGATTATTTTTTTAATCCTGGTGAACAAATAGTAATAACTAGCAGCCCTGCTCTGAGTGCCTGTAAGAAAAATCTCAAATAGCTTTTCCTAAAAGCCACCCGGTATACAGAGATAGCCAAACTTGAAAAAGCAGAAGTGTCATGGAAAATTCAGAGGAAAGGAGTACAGAACAGACGAGAAATAACCAAGCATTGTTGATTGAACATGCAATATGCAAGGCCTAACATATGGGGCCTACATATACCTGACAAGTTCCAGCAAGAATGAAACTGGCCATGTAGTGCCTCCTAGTGGTTCATAGCAAAAATCATTACTGTAATTTCCTTCAAATTGTCCTTCTTCCCTTAACAGCTCATGCTGAGCTAAAAGAAAGCATAAATTCATGCTATTGAATTCATTAGACCTCACCCTTAGATTTTAGCCACTGGAAATCATGAGTAGAAAGAAGTTCAAGGGAAGGGATCATCTTATCCCCATCCCCAGTAATATCATATCACAAGAAGCTTTTCTGAAAGCTTGAGACTTTGGAATAACATGGACTGGAACATGGGGAACAGAGAAATCATCCAAAATTAAATATAGGGATTTTTTCCCCATTTACAATTCTTGGGATTCAAGTTAATTTAAATGTGTAGCTTGTCCATATTTCTTTATATATGGTTTCACAAACTAAACCAATGAGAGCATGAGGACTATACTTTTTGATAATTCACTGTAGCATCTTGTCAAAAGATATATGAATGTGCAGTCAAAACAGAGAAAGAAACCAATGTTCCAAGTCATGTAACTTTAAGAAGGAAATGTTCTTCTCCAATCACTGCAGTTCCAAACTGCTGATTTAGTTCTGACCTTTGAAGTGTATTATTATAGATTATCATAAGCCACCTTCCATATGAAATATTTTGTATTTGCCTCTTTTTCATGGCTTACACAAAGAAGTCTGAAGATTTAAGATCTTCAGTGCAAAACTATCCACTCTTCAAAGTTTGGGGGAAAGCTTTGAGAAAGTCCAGCTTGCCAAAAACTTCAGTTTCTACTAATGGGCCAGCAAGCTTATTTCATCCAGCTCAGATAAACCTTACATTTCTTTTTGAATTGGCTCTACTCTTCACCCTACCCTCAAATTTTGTGTTTGTTGTCCAACATAAACAAAACATGTTTTGTGAAGAATTCTGACCTCCACCCCTGGAAACCATAACACATATAGCAGATCACTCTGAAGTACTAAGTTTAGAGAATTTGTGCTGGCAGACAGATTCAACATGATCTAACACTGCTGGGAATCTCCTTTGCAGTGTGTTGGTTTGAATTAGAAATGCTCAAACTTTGAACACCTGAAGACCACCTTGGAAAAAACAAGAGATGAGCTAAGATTTATTGTCACCCTGGTGATGGCTATAGCATCTTAAACTAATTCATGGAAAGTTAACTCCATCAATGTTTATTGAGTTTCCGGGTTCTGAGGCAAACTCAGCATGTTCTAGAGAACTGATGGGTTTTCAGGAGGTTTTGGATTGGACATCCAAGAAGCAGAATGCTACACTAAGAAGACATTTGCTCCGAGTAGCAAGATTCCTTGACATAATACACTCTGGTTATTGAATTCATCCATTTTCTAGGTCAATTACTATAGTGAATCAACTAACCAAATGGGCCGCAATATAGTTAACAATATAGTTAACACTAGCACAACTTAGCATGTTGTGCAAATGTGGTCACAAGATGTTCAACCAGTATGATTAAGTGTGTAGCATGAACACAGCTATCTAATATACACATGCACTTAACAGCCACCTTGTTTTTACCATTATAGACAACTAAATGTTCCATCCTTCCTTGCATAGGCTCTCCTATAGTACTAGTCAGCAGGAGATAGGCTTTGCAGTCATTGACCGCAGCTTGCAAGCAATGGTATTCATACCTCTGAATTTGTATGTGTACTCCCAAAGTCTGCTGAAGATTATGCATAAAGCCCAGAGAATGCAGGAATCTTATCAAGATAGCATAGAGACACAAATACACACACCACCTGCCTTGCAGTGAACATGCAGTTCTTGAAAAGAGTTATTTGGGGGGTGTTTTGCAAAGGATTAGCATCACTTTCCCCTTGTTCAGAATAAGTGATAGATAGCTGTCAGATTTTCTGAGATACAACCAACTGCATATAGAGATGGATTATATACTTCTATGTATGTGAGCTATTACATCCTTTGTAAGAAAGTAGTATGTACCGCCAGCTGTGTTTTCTCCTGTGCTGCAGGATGGATTTGTGACTTCTTCAACCACCGCTTCATCAAGCTTGTCAGTATAGTGTGTAGGCTAGCCCTTGCTTCCTTTGATGCATCATTTCCTAGGTTTATATCTGAATGGGCGAACATAATATTTTGACCAGACTGGAAGACAACATGCAGGGCTCTCTGCTTATAGGCGAATTAAGAGAACTTCTGCCATGAAAAGAAGGAGACGTCCAAAGGTAATCCATTGCAGCACACAACCAAGAGGGATATGTAATTGCCAAGAGGGATATGGCTGAGGATCAAAAATGTTTTACAAAACAGAAACATTATGATAAGAATAGAAGGATGTTCATTTTCAAGCTGTAGATAAAGATATGAATTACAGTTCTTTTTCTGAAGAGTGCAAGCGAAAAAGGCTTAAAGCCCAAACTCATTCTCTGTCCAGAAATTCATTATCTAGAAGAAAATATAACCAGGTGTCTTCTGGCCAATGCTACACTTTTGTCTGTTCTGTCTACTACTATTGAGGTCATCTGGCTTTAAATTGCATCCACATAGAATACCAGCAATAGTAAATTTGCATTCAGGCAGCCATGGATTCCAAGAACATGCAACGAAGCATGGGGCACAGAGCAAGAGGGGGTGGCATTCTGTCCTCTCATTCTTTGTCAAGCTACCAGGGCAATTAACCAGGCCAGATCATACATTAAAAATGCCATACAAATTCATAAGTTCAGATCAATTAAAAATCAGATTGGAAAGTAAAAATCAATTGAAAGAGCTGCAAAATTCAAAAGTTTTAAAGTTTTGAAGGAGTGCTTCTTTGGAACAGAGGTCAGTGCAAAGCATCCCTTCACATTCCTTCATGAAGTCATATGTCCACTACTTATAAAACAGAGCAGTCGTGTTGCTTCATCTTACATCCAAGGCTTATCTGCCCTGAGAGCAGTCTCTTCACCCTAACAATCTTCCCAAGCGGATTTGGGTAGATATTTAAAAAAGGGGTAAAAATATCAAACCCTGTGGTACCCTACAAGGAATGGCCTCTCATCCCTCACCAACACCAACTAGCACTGCCCACTTAGAACAGAACTACTTCAAACAGTGGCCCTACTCCCATCTCTTACAGAAAGTCCAGAAAGATATTATGGTTGATGGCATCCAACATCACTGAGAAGGAGGACAAGGAGGCACACACTCCCCCCCCCATCCAAAATAAATCTCAACCAAAGCCACTTCTGTCCCATGCCAGGCTTGAACTCTGACTGAAAGGTGTCCCAATAATCCACTTTGTCAAGACACCCTGAAAATGGAGCCAAACATGTTCTTTGTAATCTTTTCTCAGAAGGCAAAGTTGGAGACAGGTCTGTCATTGTTCAAATTAGTTGGGTCCAAGGAAGGCTTCATAATGAGGGTCTGAATCAGTGCTTTCTTTAGAGCAGGGGTCCTCAATCTCTGGCCCATGGACCAGTACCGGGCCGCGGCATGCCAGCAACAGGTCCGCACAAACAAGCAAAGCCCCATCCGCAGGTTGCAGGCAGCACACAAAACCATGCACCCTCTGATCCATGGAAAAACCTCTCTCTACGGAACCGGTCCCTGGTGCCGAAAAGGTTGGGGACCTCTGCTTCAGAGGACTTGATATAACCTCTTCTTTCAAGAAAACACTGACTATTGCCAGATCCAGGCACTTACATACACATATTCTCCCTCTCGTTCCTCTCCCCCACCTCTCTCACAAACAAACACACACACCTACAGAGAGCTCTCTGAAGAAGCCAAGTATGACATGAGTCCAGGTCAGGAGTAGTGGAACACATGCTAGAGAGCAACCTATCTGCTTTGTTTATTTGTTTGTTTGTTTGTCCACAGGGTGGAAACAAGACATTGTTCCCTATCCCCATTCCAGACATCAGCCCCAAAGAGTCAATATTCAGAAATATTTAAAGGAATTTATGAACAAACATTTGTCCAAATACATCACAGATCCTCCCACCCGTTATTCCCAAAGCAATACAGCACCTTAAATAGTGTGGCTGTATGACATCCTGACAATGCAATAAGGGTGGAGAAGTACTGTTGTTTCTGTACTACTTAAGGTATTTTCAGAGGTGGCATCAGACCCAGAATCCAATACTTTGCAGATTAAATGCCATGCTCACTGTTCCAATTAGCTGTACTACCAAATTGGAAGATAGTAAAGATGCTGTAGAATCTTTCCGAGGAAATGAGCACAACATTTGTAAAAAAGAATCATGTTTAATGCAATGATCATTGGGTGCCTGCTTTAGAAGAAAGAGGGCCCCTGAACAATGGAAAAGTAAAGATTTTTATAGGAGTTGAGGGATACAAGGTGAGAAATCCTAGGAATCTGACTGGCTGGCCAGTTTGGGAAAGTTGGCAGGTCATTTCTTCAGGCATTTTAATGCTCTGTATTTTAAAATAAAATTATGAGGATACAACATTTTACAACACTGGAAATCCTTTTATATTTTTTTCTATATTAATTTCCATTCCAACTATGCACTGTAATGGGTACTTAAGTGGCTTGTAATATTGTTTTGCTCTAATTTTGTTTGAATTACATTACACTGATTTATGGGAAAATATAATGAAAAATGGTATAAATTTGAAACTAAATCGATGGGAGTAACTTAAAATATTTTCAGTGAACTCTTTTGTCTTTTAGGCTCTTTTAGTAACAGTTTTGATTTGAATAAGAGTAATAAAAAAACAATGTGAGCACTTTCATAAATCACGGAGAAAGCTCTCCGACAATCCAATCCAATTTCTGGGAAAAGAAATTTGTCAAAAGGTTCTGGGAACATCTCCAGTAAATAGGTATTATAATACCAGTAGGTGGCACTCGAGTTTGAGTAACACAACTCCTTCAGAAAACGGGGGGTTGTTGTTTCCTGAAAAGACTTTTTTAATTTGCAAGTATCTCTTTCTCTGTCTCTTCCCCCCTCCCTCAAAACAACTTCTGGAATTGAAATAAGAGTTTTCCCTTTCAATATTATGTGATTGCACAGTCAGCCAAGGGTCTGCTGCCTTCTATACAACTAAATTCCATAATAAAAATGCTGGCTACATTCATCTTTTATTTCTTCTTCATATTCACTTATCCAAGATTTAACTCAATGGGGTAACAACCCAATTACCCTCTAAATGTATTGGACCCCAGTTTTGAGAAAATTCTCAAAATGTTGCCCATGGTCATGATGCAATACAATCCATTGGAGGTACAGTAATGTGAAGAAGCTTGTCCTGAGGTATGATTTTCAATACATTATGAATATCCTCCCTGTTCTGAAATATCAGCTTTTTACTGTATTTTGCAATTGCATTGGAAAAGTTAACAATTACACATATTAAACGTGTGATTTATATCCTTATAACAAGGACTCCTCATGATTTCTTTGATGACATATCCCTCCTGGAACGTACTCTGGCTTCACTTCAGTGAACATTAAGATGTCAAAACCTAAACGATGGGATTCTTTTAATTTATTATTTCATAATTTTTTTAGATCGAACTGTGGCCAAAATATTTTTATACACTAATTTAAATTACAAACTGAGTTGGGTTGAGTTGTACAAATTTCACTGTTTGTTCTTTCATGAATCCCTTAGAAACTGCAGAGCCTTTCTTCATCCTCATTTGATCTAAGCAGTTCAAGGAGTAGTGCTAAAAGTTCTAGTTTTCCCTTGGACTTGAGATTTCTTTGTACTACACTTTATATTGCTGCATCTTCAAATGCTCAAGTAAAACAAACTTGTCTCATGAATAATTTTAGATGCAGAACAGCTGATTTCCATAAAGTAAATTTTGCACCTCTACTGAACATAGAATAACAAGGTTGGAAGGAAACACAACTCCCTGTTCAAGCAGGAGACCTTATATCATTCCGGACAAATGGTTGTCTAATATCTTCTTGAAAACCTCCAGTGGTGGAGCACCCACAATTTCTGGAGGCAAGTTGTCCCTCTGATTATTTTCACTGTCAGGAAATTTTTCCTTAGTTCTAGGTTGGTTCTCTCTTTAATGACCTTCCACCAGTTACTTCTTGTCCTGTCCTCGGGTGCTTTGGAAATTAGGTTAAACCCCCCTCCCCTTCCTTGTAAAATCAACCCTCTCACTGGATAGGAAAACCCAACCACTCCAGGCAAAGAACATTGTAGCAATGAAATACTCATAATTGCATGCCTTTTCTTCCTACCTTCTCCCCCTCTGGTTCCAAAAGGGTACAGGAAAGAAGAGGAAAACTCCAATTATGTGAATGGATGTCTGCCCACATAATGTTGGATTTGGACCATAGCCAAGTGAACTTAAGTCAACAGTGAGTACCTAAAAATAGCTTACTGCCCCCACTTCTGCTGAGTATATTCTCTGATCATCAACAATGGAGTAAAATTTAATAACAAAACTGAATTCAGAATTCAGTTATATTATTTTAATATTCTGGGGTTCAGAAACCAAAGCATTAAAAAATTATAAAAAAATATTTACAAGCCAAAAGCAGAGAATAGATAAAAACCTAATATCAAATGCTTGTTTAAAGGAAAATAATTTCATTAAATAGTAGAATACAGATAAAAGGAAAGCTGGCCTAATATCCTGATACAGAAAGTTCTGCATATATCTTTTGGACCTATATTACTAATTGTAGTACATCATTCTCATGGCATCCG
This sequence comes from Azemiops feae, assembly GCA_023970755.1. Lineage (NCBI taxonomy): Eukaryota > Metazoa > Chordata > Lepidosauria > Squamata > Viperidae > Azemiops > Azemiops feae. The sequence continues at coordinate 205,928 of JALGBA010000086.1, read as the reverse complement.
GCCCTCTCAATTCCTGGCAAATAGATGGGGAAGAAATGGAGGTAGTGACAGATTTTATCTTCCTGGGCTCTAAGATCACCACAGATGGGGACTGCAGCCAAGAAATTAAAAGACGCTTGCTCCTGGGGAGGAAAGCTATGGCAAATCTAGACAGCATACTAAAAAACAGAGACATTACCCTGCCAACAAAAGTGCGCATAGTCAAGGCCATGGTTTTCCCAGTTGCAATGTATGGCTGTGAAAGTTGGACCATAAGAAAGGCTGAGCACAAAAGAATTGAGGCCTTTGAACTATGGTGCTGGAGAAGACTCCTGCGAGTCCCCTGGACTGCAAGGCGATCAAACCGGTCAGTCCTAGAAGACATCAACCCTGACTGCTCTTTAGAAGGCCAGATCCTGAAGTTGAAACTCAAGTACTTTGGCCACCTAATGAGAAGGAAGGACTCACTGGAGAAGAGCCTAATGCTGGGAAAGATTGAGGGCAATAGAAGAAGGGGACGACAGAGAATGAGGTGGCTGGATGGAGTCACTGAAGCAGTAGGCGTGAGCTTAAATGGACTCCAGAAGATGGTAGAGGACAGGAAAGCCTGGAGGAACGTTGTCCATGGGGTCGCGACGGGTTGGACATGACTTCGCAACTAACAACAACAAAAGTACATCATTCAGATTTTTTTTCCTATTCTCTGTTCTTCCTCACGGATTTTTCTTGTATAATGGTGGATAATGTATAAAAGACTTTTGACCTATGACCATAAATAAAGCAATTTAATCATACCTCAAGTACTATTGCCAAGCCAGGTATCTCCCATTCTAAAGCAATGCATTTGATTTTTGTTTCCTAGTGAAGAACATTGTGCCTGTCTATCCTAGACAATTTTGTATCATCTACATATTTGATCAACATTCACCTAATCCCATCATCCAAACCATTAATGCAATCTTGTACATTAGGAGTAATAATTGTGACACTCATTTGACACCTTTCTCCAATTCAATGAGAAGCCATTGATGAATATTCTTCAATCATAATTTTCAGGTCAGCCATATATCCACTTAATTGTCCTGCCATCCAATATCCTTTTGGTGTCATGGAATATTCTGTCAGATATGTTGCTGAAGCCAAGATATGCCTGCAGCATTCTCACAATCTATTAAATGAATTACCCAATTAAAATGAGTTAGAGGGGAAGCTTTTTTCTTGACAGCTCCTTGCTGAGGTTTGAGAGTTATCCTACTATTTTCAAGGTATTTACAAGTACATCTCTGTCATTTTCCAGGTACAGAAATCACCTGGCCTGTAGTTTGTTGGATCTTTCATTTTCCTCTTTTTGAAGGTAGCACCTCAAAACAACAGCACACAAAATAAAGTCATGGCAGTTGATCCTAAAAGTTGGGCAGATTCATATATATGTACAGTAATCAAATGCGTACAAAGAAATTAAAGGAGATAGGGAAGTCACCGCTAAAACCGAGAACATATTGTACATATCATAACAGGGAAAAAGAGCAAACATTGTGATATACATATTTTTCTATTGCCTTGTAGTACATATTTGATAGCTGAATCATGCTTGATCCCTTTATATTAAAAGGAATGAACAGCTTTTATTCAGCAAAGATAACATTGGGGAGAGAGAAAAAATTATTTCTTTGGATAAACACATTACGTTTTTTTTTTATCATATCTCCTAAGATAGCACATGACATTTAGGAAGTATTTAGGAGAAATGGAAACAGTTCTTTTTAAGACGTTTCAGTTACTATCAATCATATTTTAGCAAAACCAACCATCACACTTAGTTTTTTCTCCACTGCTATCTTCTAGCATATAAATTACAGTCCCAAAATGAGAAAACCAGCATGTGTGATAGAATGTCTAAGAAGACACTCCAGTGTTTTGTGATTCAATTTATAGGAAATTTGCAAAGATTTCGTGACCAACTTCACCAACATAACTCAAGTTCTGAAAGTTGCTACTCTACCATCCCGTGTGTGTGTGTGTGTGTGTGTAGTGACTCAAAATTACCTTCTTCATTGTCTAAAGAGAGCAGATATGCAGGATCTTTTTCTTGGGCAAAAAAGGCTGAAGCCTTTTTCTTTAAAGAGATGACATTCTGAAGAGCTCAGACAAACACCTTCCCAATTTGCTGAACTATAAGAAGGAGGAAAGGATACGGAACAATCAGACGTGCTAGATTCTGTTATTATAGTCAATCTCAGTAAAAATAGTGGAACTGATTTCCTGATCTAATTTAGTGGAACTGATACCAACTCACTCTGATTCTTATATGTGAACATCAGAGCTCTCACTCGGTTCATCTAACATGAGAAAAAAACATAAATGCTCAGGATGTTCAAAACATTTCATGTATAAGTTCCATGCAAGGAACAATCCTTTCAGGTGGACCATGTCTGGATCAAAGTACAGGTGTTCCATGTGGACCCAGACCCAAGATATGAATATTACGGTAAGGATACTTTAAAAGGTAGTGAAAAATACAGCTGAAAACATCACTTGCAATTGTGAGGAGATAGGGAAAATTTGTGGGAAGAATGGGACGAGGTTAAGAGATTTCGATATTTCTCTTGGTTGACAGAAATAGGGAAATGAAGCTACTGAGAAAATGGGGCCGAATTGGTGGTGGCTCAGAGGATGATGAGGATGAAGAGACTGAGAAAAAGTGGGAATATTTGTGGGTGTTGTTGCCCAGGCTGTATAGAAGAGAGACATGCAGCAGCCTTGCCTGTCACAAGACCCCTCTGAAATTTCCCACAGTTGAAACTCAGAACAACTGAGATGATACAGGTTCATTTCAGCCAAAATTCTGAGCTACAATTTAATTGTAACATGTGCAGAACAAAACGTACTTTCTATTTCATACACAGCTCTAATAAAGGCATAATGGACTTGTAAAGAATGGGATGACATTTCCTGGGAAATTCAGTGACAAAATTGGTGCAGAGGTTCCAACAAGCTTTTTTTAAAATAAAATAAAATAAAATCATTGCAACCACTTGTTCAGACACAGATTACTTGCATAGCATTCTCAAAGTTCTCAGGAATTCCTTGCCAGAGCAAACGGTTTATGCCCTGTCTTTCCAAACTCTCCAATGATACTGCCTAATATACTAACTTACACACTCCCTTGTAGCTTAATGAGCTACAAAACACAAAAAGAAGAGAAATACATGTAATTAATGTATTTACAGTTTTAAACAGTAAAAAAAACCACCATCCGTGAGGTTAATAAGTAAGTGATATCGAACTAGGACCAACTAAGGAGAAGATTGACACTAGTTTGTGTGAGTGTGCGTGTGTGTGTGTGTGTATCTATGTATATGTATGTATGTATATGTACATTTATTTCAGGGTTGGGGAAAAGGGTATTTTTAAGGTGGAAATGGATGTGTTGTGTTTCTGGTACACTGCTCATTGAAAGCTAAAAATCATGTTGCAGAAACTTGACAATTTTGCTCCAAGGGTGGCCTCAGGGTACTTAGCATCATACATAAATACTTCCCCATCACATTGTTCCCTTCTCTTCAAAGTGCAGAGAAGGCCTAAGAAACAATAGGATTAAGGCAAGTAAGACCTGATGTAAGAAAAATAGAATGAAACGTATATTGAACCCAGCCTTTGACTATACCTTTTTTTTTCTTTCTATCCTTGTTTCTACCATACCCATAGACAGTCTCTTGTTCTTAAACTCATATCTCACTTTTTGAAGGTTTCATCAACTGCATTCCACCATAACATTCTCAGTGGGGTTTTTTTCTTCAAATTCCTTCCTTCCTATATTTCTTTTATGATTTGGCCCACATTTCTTCTTTATTGGACCAAAACAGTTCAATTATTTCCTTATTATTGGTTATTAACTTTTGTATTCAATCCAATTCCTTCAGCACCCAATTCATCCTTGATCTGTCTTCCCTTGTTTTACCATGCACTCTCCTCATTAACCCATTCCCTCTACATTCAACTTTTAGGCTTTTTTAGACACGCCCAATTCTCAGTTCTATATAGCCAAGGTGTTAGCTCTTCACTCTGTTGAACACCTAATTACCATAGTACTGTCTTATGTTTAAGGATATTTACCCCTGTAGTATGGCTGTATTACTGTTATCCTTCTCATTTTTTCTACTACCTTCCCCGATTGGTATCTTACAAGTATATTACTTTGTTGTTTGCATGTACACTAAGAGTTTATGCATCAGAGATAAATTCCTTGTGTGTCCAATCACAGTTGGCCAATAAAGCTATTCTATTCTATTCTATTCTATTCTATTCTATTCTATTCTATTCTATTCTATTCTATTCTATTCTATTCTATTCTATTCTATTCTATTCTAAATAAATAAATAAATAATAAATAAATAAATAACCTTTATTGTCATTTTTTATATTGTGGGCACAATGGCACACATAAAATAATGAAATTTAGTTATTCTTATCCTAACCTATTGTCAAGTGAACAGAAGCCTGCTTTTATATGCAGCCATTTCCTGTTCTTTCAACAAACATTCATTAATCTCTGTAGTCCACTCACTAACCTCTATGAATATTTTTGGGCCTTAACAAATTACACTTTTTCTTTCTACCCATTCATTCATGTAGTAAAAGGGTGTAGCTTCACACCCTTTTAAAAAACAAATTGGAACACATTCATTCAGAATGTTGTTCAATTTTTGCCAGAATTCATTCTTAATTCTTCCATTATCACGAGCATAATATGCATGAACCTATGGACTCCAATTTGTAAATTTCTGATTTATTCTTTAAAATGTCATTCATGATTAAAGCTAACCTTTTTTATTTAGTTTTTTTTATCATAGTTTTACTCAGTATTGATATAAAAATTTAGGGGTACACAGGTACACCCAGTCCTACATTTTCCTCTGGCTAGAAAACTATTAAAGACTTCATTTATCAAGTTTATCAAGACATACATTCTGGGAACCAATCTGGCAGATCGCAATAAATGACCATCTGCAACCCTATCTTCCGTTGACTTAATCTGTTGATGTGAATGAGAATAGTGCCCCCAAAGCTATTTGCAGATGGAAGTTCCTGTAATTTATTACTGAAGGAATCTTGTGTCTAGTAATAGGTTTCTTCTTTCCCCAAAAAACTTTAACAAACCATTGACCAGGCAGCGGAATTCTCACCATCTCACTTTCTCAGGTCACCCATAAGCACTTCAAGATTTATGTGAAGAAGAAATAGTGCTGCTATTTTAGGTGGTGGTGTTTTCTTAAGCAGAGCATCTCTGATCGAGATTTATTCCACTGGGGCATAGCAAGGGCCTCTGCTTTGAGAGAGCTTGGTATGAACTGGGTCACACAAAGGCAATTAAAAGTCGTAAAGCAGATGTATCGTGTCTCCGTTCAATCTCTTTGGTTTCTGTCAAGAGGTGAAATCATTGCATGGTACTCGCTGGTGCATTTTTTCATTCCAGAAGTAGAAACTCTGTAAACAAGGAGGAGGGAGACACTTCCTGATGTACTACAATGCAGAGCTAAAGCTCCGCATTAATTTTAGCAATGAATTTATGGGTCAGCTAGTCTTCTTAATCAAAGTATGATGCTACAAGGCATGGATGGGAAGGCTCCTGAGCTCAGGATTATCTGAGTTAGGTAACCACTACAATTCAGCATTCCTAAACGTGAGCGAAACCTATTTAGGAGAGAAGGCACTGAAAAATCTTACAATATTTATGTAAAACATGTCTTTCCTCCGGATTGCGAAAATATAATTGACAACACCAGAAAATAATAATATAGGGCACTTCAGTTCCATTATGCTTCTGGTGTCCTCCACATACGTTCTAAATTTACTGTGCTTGTGATGGCTTGGATCATAAGAACATAAGAAAAAAGCCTATCATCTAATCAAACATTCTGTGTTGTATTGTGGTCAACCAGATGGTCTGGAAGCTCATAAGACATAAGTGTGACAACCTTCTTCTATTGTTGCATTCTGCAAAACTGGTGATATTTAAAATATGCTACCTTTGATCCAGGTGGCCATTTAGAGCTATCAAGACTAATAGAAATTGATAGCTACACCTGCCATTAATTTGTCCAGTTTAAAACAATCCACTGGGTGGTCATCCCCACATCAGATAAAAGTTTATTTATGCATTGTGTAAAGAAGATCCTTTTATCAGTCTGGAATCTCTCCATATAAGCTTCAGTGGATAGCTCTGGGCTATATAGCAAGAGAAGAAAAAACAATTCTATTCACATTTCCTATGCCATGCCTAATTTTATATGCATGCATTAAATCTTTCCTCTAATCTACTTTTTTCTAAGTCCCCCATGCCCTTGCCTTTCCTCTTATGGGAGCTGCTACAATCCCTAATCATTTCTGTTATCTTCTACATCTTTTCCTGCCATTCTAGATCCCCTTCAGGATTCAGTAACAAAAGTATACCAACTGCATTACTAAAATACGTGAGGTCATAACTATTTTGGCAGTTTTGTTTTAAGAATAACAGAGATGGAAGGGACCTTGGAGATCTTCTAGTCCAACCCCCTGCTTAGGCAGGAAACCCTATACCATTTCAGACAAATGGTTGTCCAGTCTCTTCTTAAAAACTTCCAGTGTTGGAGCATTCACAACTTCTGGAGGCAGGTTGTTCCACTGGTTAATTGTTCTAACTGTCAGGAAATTTCTCATTAGTTCTAGGTTGCTTCTCTCCTTGATTAGTTTCCATCCGTTGCTTCTTGTCTTGGCTTCAGGTACTTTGGAGAATAGCTTGACTCCCTCTTCTTTGTGGCAACCCCTGAGATATTGGAACACTGCTAACACTGCAATTACTGTATATATGTATAATTATTATTTCTTTTTTTATGTGTGTGACTTTAAGTCCGTATTAGTTCCTGGCAATTGCCTGGACAAGTTCCTGCAGTTTTCTTAGTAAGGTTTTTCAGAAGTGGTCTGCATTGCCTGCTTCCTAGGACTGAAAAAGATGAGGTCAAGAACGAACCCCAAGATATACAAAGCATTTATATAAAATTAACTTTCTTCAATGTCATTTTTTTCAAATAAATAGAAAACCTAACAATAAGATAATCTTAGTGTTCTCAAAATTCCAAAATAGAGATAGACTGGATAGTACTTAGATAGCAGACAATCAGAAAAATATCTTGACTAGACTAGGAAGTTGAAAAAGCATCCTGGAAGTTAATGGAAGCCATCTCCATACTGTAGCTGAAAAAAACCACATAGATATGTCTGTGAAGACATCATGGAGCTGAGCTCGACTGGAAGGCCTTAAAAAAAAAAACCTAAGCTTTTTTTATACATAAACTCTTCAACTGAAAGACAAATTGTTTAACACACTTGGGAATGTTTTTGTTGTTATTTTTAAACTCAGTTTGCCAACACTAACAGAGTTTGCAAGTCCATCTAAAATTAATAGACTTTGCAAGCGGGAAAGGAAGTAGAAATAGATTACAACATCCCAAATATACTGATACTAAGCACAGAGTAGTTTTGGTTTTTTTTAATGCCAAAAAGCAGGCTGGGGAGGAGGGAATATGACCTGGATGTTGGAGAACTTAGAAAGCATTGCTTCACTGTTTAATTTTGTTCCTCTCTGGCGCATGCATGCTTTCTTTCAGTTCACTGGCTAGGCATTTGGACACAGATGTTGACTGTCTCCATATCAGTGATAATGACCTAGTCTTCCAGTGATTTAGTAAGACAATTCTATACAACCACTCATCCAGTAAAGCTCTTATCCCTTAAAGGTAATTTCCATCACAACATCTCAGAGAATCAACAATATGGCAAATTGTACTTGATAGACCTCCTTGCATAATGTCCAGCGCTGTTATCTTATCCAGAGGCGATTTCCCACAAATTAACATGGCATTTCAGGAGAAAGAAAAAGCAACTGAATCACCAGTGTTTCCTTTTCCAGATAGCTATTAAGTCTTTTATGAGAATCTCAATAAGGTGAGATTCATTTATAAATTAATCATTTAAAGTGTTTAATTCCTTTAAAAGTAGTTGGCCATCAAGGAAATTTCGTCGAATAATTCCCCCCCCCCAAAAAAAGGCATGGTTAATTATTAGACCACAGAAATGCTTAACCTTGAAAGCACTGAAAGGTTTTCATAAAGGTGTTATTATTTCCTATTTTTACAAGACAAATTCCTGTAATAAGTATTAATTTAAACCAGCAGAAGGGAATATCTGTAGCTCAGGGCTGGAATGGGAGGTCCTTGGTGCTCTCTGAACTTGGTTGTTTCATTACCTGGCTAAATAACATCTTCATTGTTAGAAAAGAGCAGGGTTTGTTCTCTGTTTATACCCCGTAGTTTGTCCTGCCAAAATAACTTAACCCGCTATAGCTATAACAGTAAGTACGCACCGCACAAGTTTTATAAATACAGTGATGCTTGCTTCAAGTAACCATTCCTAGAACTGATACAAATATTATAGACAATTTTCATGTTTCTTTGTGTTTGATTCCCAAAAATAACCAGTATGATCTGTTTAGTTATTTTAAATATTCTTCTTTTTCCTATGCATATATATCTTCGGTCACTGTCACTATTGTTGCATGCTAATCATTTCCTTGATAAAGGTCACTTTATCCCTGCTTTGTCTTCAGCTGCAGAGGTTGTTACTTTTCTTACATATATTTCCATTCCATCCAAATGTGATTTTGGTTGGGAATATTGAGGGGTTTTTTTTCCTGACTTTAATTTATACAGGTACATCTCACCTATGTAATATAGAAACAATTAACACATTTCATTTTAACAATGTGATTTTTTATATCTATAACAGTATCTTAGTAAGAAAATTAAGATTTTCCTTTTGTTATGACACAATATTTTCTACCCCCAGGGCAGAGAATTTGTGGGTCCAATGCAACATCTGGTCTAGGGTGCTCCACTCTACACACAGCCCTAGATCCAGATGAACTCTTGAAAACTGAGATGTTAAACAACATACTAAGAATGGAACACCTGTAGTACTTGGACAAAAACATATTGGATACAAAATCCACATATTACTTTTACTTAAAAAATACAGTCTTCTTTAAACTGATTAGTTCTTAAATGCTATTTTCTTTGCTTTCTGTCCTGTATTCTTCTACTGTACTGAAGTGATTTATTAGTTATGTTTCAGATGCAGAACAAAAAGACAGAATCTTCCTGCTTCTGAAAATAATATATTCACGTCCTTTTATTTTTACAGTTTTTCCTGTCTTTTAGTCAATTAATTTAAACAGTAGTGGACATATCTATTAATTCAAGTATCTTGAGCTTCCTCAATAGTTTTTGGTGAGGGGCTTTTTCTTAAATGCAAATATACCATGTCGTCTGAATATCTACATTGTCCAATAATTGTCAAATAATGTCTATTTTCTCTTTCCTCTTTCCTTCTCTCTGATAACGGCAAGCAACAAATGAGGTTAAAGGAGGGCAATCTCTGGTGTGCTGCTTGTCCCTCATCACAGTAGTAACACTAGACCGGTGTGGTGTTGGTGATCTTGGTTTTGGTGACAAGATCTAGCCTGGGCTATAACAACAGGGCTGAGCAGGAACCAGAAAGGCTGTTGGCAGCTGAAGAGCTGGATGGCCATTAAAATATTGTAAGGATGATCAAATGAAAGAGGTCATTGATGAGGACTAATATTTTTATATCTAAATGCACTGAAAAAAGGAACATGTAACAACAAACACGAAATGAAGTGTGCTCAGCAAACTATACAGACTAAAGTTAATACAATATCCTTCCATCGGACTCTCTTAGCAGCTTTTTGATGTCTAGAAATATCATGAAGAGCATCTATCCCTTTACTGCTGCTGTCCACATCACAGTGACTTGGGACACCAAATGCACAGCAACCATCCTTTCTACTCTTTCCTAGGAATGTGTGTTTTTAACTGACCTGCATTAAATTAAGTCTTTATTTATGGCATTTTGGATAAGTTACCTAACCAGTGTTGTTTCTAAGGAAGACTCTTGTCAAAATGCTACAACACAGCTTTTCATTTATCTTAATTCTGAGGACACAGTTTTCTCAGACACACAGTATATACACACAGTATAGCAGTATTCCAGTATTTGAGATTAAGTACCTATTGCTTCAACATTAAATATCTTGGTGAAAATTTCTGACTTCAAAGGAATATAGAAGTGTTCAAAGGAATACAGAAGGGTCTGCCACAAAAAAAGAGTGGGTCAACTTATTTTCCAAAGCACCAGAGGGCAGGACAAGAAACAATGGATGGAAATTAATCAAGGAGAGAAGCAACCTGGAATTAAGGATAAATTTCCTAACAGTGACGACAATTAACCAATGGAACAGCTTGCCTTCATATTTTGTGGGTGCTTTATCACTGGAGGTTTTTAAGAAGAGACTGGACAGACAGTTGTATGAAATAGTATAGGGTCTCCTGCTTGAGCAGGGGGTTGGAATAGAAGACCTCCAAGGTCCCTTCCAGCTTTATTCTATTTCACCAATTCTATTCTACATATTTATCTCATACTATCATTGTTTGCTTACTCCCCCATCTCACTGATACACATACATCACACCTGGGAGGTTTGGTTGTATTTTTTTACCAGAGTTTCCAGATTGTATGATAAATATCTGAGTGGGGTAGAAGTTTCTGTAGCTCTTTGTTGCCATCTAGTAATCTCTGGATTTTTGCAGCCCAAATACTGCAATCAGCCAGCATCTTATTGGACAGGAATAAGGCACAGGGCACGGGGATGGTCTTGAGCACCATGTTTTTTATTATTATTTGTTTATGGTTGGTCACCTAGTCAGCCAGATATTTAGACTGGATTTGACATTTTATTCATCTCAAGGACCTGGAATAAGCCAGATGTTGTTGCTTGAGGGTGTTAAAGATATTGTTGCAGAATGTTCAAGTGAAACTGTCTTTTGCAATTATTATTATTTATTTTTGTGCACTTTTATTTATGATTATTTTGATGCTTTTATTCTTGCTCACAGTCGCTTGTGCAAGATAGGTGGCCATATAAATTGAACAAATAAACATTCCAGAAATCATAAGATAGGTGGCTGAAAGATCTGCTTTGGACACTAGTTGTTTGCTAAGCACAGTTTAAGGTGCTGATGTTATCTTTAACTCCTTAACAACTTATGGCCTGATTTTATCTAAGGGACCATCTGTCCTGCTGTAAACATGTCAGACTGATAAGATCTGCAAGAAAAGTTCTTTTGAAGATGTTATTGTCAAAAACCTTTTTTTATATATATATAGGAGAACACATTTTCCTACTTTGCTTACAGATTAAGTTAGCATTTAGGATCTCTTAACATCCAGAAAAACTGTGAAGATGTTATCTATTTTTATCAAGCTTTTAATTGTTAACATTAATGCCAACTTTATTGTTGATTTCAATCTATGTTTTTAAACTTTCTACCTCTGTTTTTCTTTCTTAATTTAATTAGCTGACTTGAGTACTTGTCAGAGCAGAAAAACAGAACATAAATCCAATCAATGAATGAACAATGAGTGCTCAGTAATGCCAAAAACATTATGATATGTATAAAACTGCTGAGAAGCCTGTGTCCTATCTCTTGCTATTAAAGAAGAACTGACTGGCCCTAGTCCTAGAATCATATGTGTGCCAAACAGGACCCTTTATACAGAGAAGACAAAAGTGCCAGCAGCTTTTGAAAAACCATCCCAAAGTTGGGAAAATATTTGAAATTCTAGTACCAAATAAAAATTTTAAAAAAAAATATTTGAAGTTCTAGTACCATTTTGCAAAGTCTTAATAAGACCACACTTGGAATACTGCATTCAGTTCTAGTCACCACAATATTAAAAAAGATGTTAAGACTCTGGAAAAAGTGCTAAGAGCAATAAGAATGATTAGTGGCCTGGAGGCTAAAACATACAAAGAACTGTTGCAGGAATTGGGTATGTCTAATGCAGGGGTCTTCAAACTTGGCCCTTTTATGACTTTTGGACTTCAACTCCCAGAAATCCTCAGCAAGGCACGCTGGCTGAGGAATTGTGGGAGTTGAAGTCCACAAGTCATAAAAGGGCCAAGTTTGAAGACCTCTGTAATAGATGGAGAATAGAAAACGATGACTTCTTCCTGTATTCTGTATATAGCTGTTCCTAAATTCTACAAACCTTCATCAACGTTACTTCCCTCTGAAATATTTATTCAAACTACAGCATTGCTTCCATGCAAAACACAAAAGACATCTCCCATTATGCATTTCACTGAAGGCTTTCTAAAGTTGACCAAGGGACAGGGGACTTAAGAGTGAACTAATCTTTAATCACCAGCAGAAGCAGCAGCAGCAGCAGATGTAGTGCACATAAACAGGTGATAAAAGCAGATAAGAAAGATGACAAAAATTACAAAAATAAAAAAACACTGCTATAAAGATTTATGGAGCAGCTAAAGCAGAGCTAAATAAATGATAACAGCCACTGATAAAAAGAAACGGGGCATCAGCCATATAAACACTTGAGTGGAACTTCAATGCTTCTGTGTGTTACTATGACACTGGTTTGTTTATGCCAGCATTGACCTTGGACTCCAGGAGAAGTATATTAACCATCTCTGTGTCTTTTGTGTTGATTTACTCCTCAAGTTGTGCAGGGCCGATTCTGATGAATGGCGTTTGCCAAAAGTCAAGTTATTCTTGACTGGATGCAGATGGCCTAGTTAAAAAAATGAATACTTGCCAGCAGACGTCGCTTTTTATCAGTTGTAAAAGTTCAGCAGGGACTAGATTTCCTCATTTCTGGCCAGAAAATCCCCAGACTTCATTTTCAGCACCAGATCTCATATTGTCCTGACGGATTCTTGCAATGGAGCTCAGATAAATAAGCTTACATACAAGCAATTTATGGCAGTTTGGCGCATGGTACAGTATTTCCACATGCAGCTTGAGTTCTGCCTGGAACAGATATCAGGAATATATAGAGCTCAGGCAAGTTAGACTGTTGTTTGTCCTGCGGTGTCACAGATCACAGTTCGAAGGGAAGTCAGCATCAGATTTGCCCGGAACTCCTGCATCTCGGTCAAAACAGGACAAGAAATCAGTGCCCTCAGTTACTGGGTACCTCTGCCCTCTCTGCAGACATCAGACAAGGACTAATTAAAGGAGAATTAGACTGAAACTGGAGTTCAGGGTTTCTTCTGATACCATCTGTTTCAACCAAAGCAAGACTTTGGTCTTCTGAATGACTCTTCTGTATTATGTGGGAAAGAAATATTGGTTGTACTCCGAAACTCAGGGCAAAGTGAGTTTCAGGTTGTTCTATGAAAGGGGGAATAAATGAAGAGTAGATCTGGTGGTCTAAATAGGACTGCAGACTTTTGAAATATTGCCGAGATTGCTTCCCATGTATTAATAGCATAATACCACGTATTCTTTCACATTAAACATTTCAGTTTGCTGAAATGTTTGGAGGAGACTATGCAGTAATTAGTTTTGCAATATAATTTTATCTTCCCCTCAGTTTAGGTTGGTATCTAACGTGACATTTAAGGGGGAAAAATGTTTTAATCTTTAAAGGAAAAAAACCCTTAGCACCAGGGAGCTCCCAAATATCTCAATGAAATCTGAGTAGGGTTAAATTAATGAAAAATGCTGATCAAGCCGATCATTGAAGGGAAAAAATGGAAAATCTGTTGTCGGGGAAGGGTGGACAGGAAGTTCTCCACATTGCAAAAATCACATGACGCTTTAGTATGCATTACATTGGGTTTTTTATGCATGTTATTTATAAATGGAGGTGCGGTGGCTCAGCAGTTAAAGACATTGAGCTTGTCAGCTAGAAAGCAAATCACCCGGGTCTGAGACTCAAGTGGCATCCGGCAGAGTGAGCTCCTGTTACTTGCCCCAGCTCCTGCTCACCTAGCATTTAGAAAACATGCAAATGTGAGTAGACAAATAGGTACCACTTCAGTGGGAAGGTAACAGTATTCTGTGTGTCTCAGGGTATAGTCATGCTGGCCAGAGGACCACAGAAATGTATTTGGACAACACTGACTCCCTCGGCTTAGAAACGGAGATAAGCACCACTCCCTAGAGTCGGAAATGACTGAACAGGGGACACCTTTACCTTTAATCTATAGTTGACAAAATAAACATCAAGGGTTTTAAATTCCAAGTTGCAGTAACTGGAAATGGCACCTACTATATGTTTAGATAACCATAACCCATGGTTGAAGAGGTTTGTGTAATAGTAATAAGCAGGGCTTTTTTTGTCATAGAACGCACAGAACAGCGTTCCGGCACCTTTTTTCAACGGAATTTGTGGAACTAAAAAAAGTTCAGTTGTTAGACCTTCCAACTTCTTGTGAAAAAAAAAAAAAGATCTCACAAGGAGTTGGAAGGTCTGAATGAACTTTTTTTAGTCCCAAAAACTCCGTTTCCCTGCAGCAGAAGAGAAACACGCCAGAGCTGGAAAGCAGGTTAGCAACTCCTGTTTTTTACTCAGCATATCCTCGGTCTCTTTAAGCCTCTGGATGGCCTCCTGGGGAGAAGGCCCCTTCCCGCCACCTTTCTCCCCCAGGCCGATCCCGAACAACTTCCCCAGCAGCCCGGACATGGCTGGACCTCGTGTGAGGAGAGCGACTGACCGAGAACCCCAGCCCAGAGGAAGTAAGGAAAACGGGGAGGGGAAGGAGGGTCTCTAGAAGATGCTGTGGTTGCTCCCGAGGTGCTGAGGTAGACATGGCGGCGAAAGGTGATCCTTGCGGTCCCTTCCCACCCTCAAAACATCAATTGGGTTAGTTGGCCACATAGGCCAAAGGCCCAACACTGACCGCTCTCTTAGACTAGCCCTTGGCAGTGCATCAGCCCCAAGCACCCCCGACTGACTCATGGCCCGTCGTAGAACTGCCCCCGATCCTATATGTCACTCATACAGCTATGGCAACAGCGGTAAACCCGCCCACCTCCATCTTCCCTCTCGGTTCAGTGGGTGTAAATAACCAACAAAGTCTGCCGGGAGTTGTAGTGTTGTTTGAGAAGGGACGCTGTTGCATAAATATGCTTAGACATACAGTATTATTCTTGTTTTGTCAGTTCCTGAATCATTGTAATAGTTTCATCCCTGCCCATTCCATCCACCTTAGCATGGCAGTCCGGCTCAGAAGGGGAGCAAAAGGTTGCCGATCAAGGGATGGCCTAGCGGGGGGGGGGGCTGAGTTCTGGCACCTTTTTTCCTACAAAAAAAGCACTGGTAATAAGATGGTGGAACATTGATCCAGTCTAAAAATTCCATCCAAAAAAGTAGATGGAAGTTCATTTGTTCTTTTAAAAACGAGCAAGTGCCAGACTTTGTTATAAAAGAACAACAAAATATAGTGAGATCAGACTCTACCTAAGCCCCTCCATGGTTACAGACTTAGGTAGGCATATGAATTCTTGCAATCTCCCTACCATTGTTTTAGCATAACATGTGAACTATTAGAGATAGATGTGAGAGAGAGAAGAAGGGGGATAGATAAATGTTAAATATGGATAGATCGATGGATGGATTGATAGATAGGTGGACAGACAGACGAATGGATGGGGAGAGAAAAGATAGACAGATAGAAGGTAGATGATAGATAGATGTTAGCTAGATAGATATGATATAGCACATTCTGAATGATTTAAGACATATCCCTAGCTATTTAAATCAGGATAATTCTTATTTTCAAATGCCAACAAAACTCCCTGATATTTATTATATAATTCATTCCCTTGCCATCGTATGCAGTTTTGAAGTGAATTAGAATGACTGATTTACATTAGACTTTCATTCTTGTTTCTGCTTATGTTCTTCCTATCAATAACTTATATATACAAATTAATTAGTCCTATTTTAATTGACATCTTTTTCAAAGGAGTCACCTTTCACAGCTCAACTCTAAATCGTAATGAAGGATGGGGAGGTGAAAACCAGACTGAAATATCTTACAGGAGTCTGATCCTGTACAGCAGGGGTGTCAAACTGCCGGGCCACGGGCCGGATGCATCATAGCAAAGCCACCCTATTGCCAGCAATGGCAAAAAAGTCACGATACATCACGACACGTCACGTGATGTTGCGAGTTTGACACCCCTGCTGTACAGAAATGCTGATTTTGCCCCCCCCTCCTATTGTTATAACATCAGTACTTTCACTGAATTCTGAAAAAGTTAGATTGAATGGTTAGTTATGATAAGATAGTGTTTGCCCAAATTTTGCTTTTTCTGGTTCTTTCTTTAAAAATCCTCAAGGTCAAATGAACTTTTTCTTAAAATTTATACAAAGCAAGATGGCTTTACTTAAGGTCATTACTTAGATATTTTGTAGAAAGATACAAGATTCATTGCTCTTTCATTCCCTTTTTTTTAATTATTTCACATTCAAGAAATCACAGGCATAAAATCCAATACAAGTCATAACTGCTATTTCTATACTTGCAAATAATCAGTTACTTTATCTCTAAGCTTTGTTTATTTTTGCGTTCAGTGAAGTTGGATGCTTGCTTTTTCCCCCCAATGTTTTCATGTTTGTGAAAACATCAAGTCTCTTTTGCTCATATTACTAATTAAGCAATCCTTTTTGTTCAATTTCAGCAATATGCAACTAAATAAAATACTTTGGGAGTGAGCCATCTAGTGGTTAAAAATTATTAGCCAAAAAGAATGGTTTCTGCTACACAACTATGATGTGCTTTCACCACAGAAATTTGTGACGAGTCATGTGAGCTGCAGATTTGAAGGGACTAGATTGAAGCTGACTGCTGAAATCAGAAAATAATATAAATTTAGACTATGGAGTCTGTTAATAAGTGAAGGAAAGATGGAAGCAGACAATTTACAATTACGTCTGAATAACTTCTCTTGTAAAAACAGTCCCCCCCCCAAAAAAAAAAAAATACCTGTACTCTAAAAACCATACAATGTAAGGGTTTGGTTGCTCAAAGAGGACATGAGGAGAAAAAGGAGGGATGTCCTCCATTTGCTGGACCTCTGGTAAACCCATTTATACTGAAGTAATTCCAACTGATTCTTAAGAAACTGCAATATGTTATTTATTTTGGAACCAAAGAAATGTATCACTTTAAAAACCCAAGTATATTTTAAATACCATGGAATTAAGCTAAAGTAAAATTCTGTCATGAGCTATAGGAAGGATTTAACTCTTTTTCTCCTAATATGATCCAAGTCTGACTGGGTTCCTAGAACCAACATTTTATATGGTCTAACATTCATTTTCATCACTTTTTGGAAAAACAGTGCAAGTAGCAGTTACCACAGGCCTGTGTAGATTGCTCCTACAGAATTAAGAATCTAATCCCCTTTCCCCAATGCATATCCATGTTAGAGTCTCAACCTGAAAAGGGAGGAGGAAGCATTTTACATGCATGCGTGCACGTGTGTGCATGTGGGGCCGCGAGCAGGTACGCGCTGCAAATGGGGCGGGGCTAGCGCCAGTGTGATAGTCGCTAGCCCTAGTCCATTCTTGTGTGGTGCCACGCCTTGTGTGGCGGTGGCTGTTTTTACGCCTTGCAGCGCAGCAGCAGCCCATTTTTGTGCCCCGTGGCATGGCAGCGACCCATTTTTGTACCCCGCAATGCGGAAATTTCCCGTTTCCATGCCCTGCAGCGAGGCGGTGGCCCATTTTTGTGCCCCACAGTGCAGCGGCGCCCATTTTCACATCCCGCAGTGCAGTGGTGGTCCATTTTCACGCCCCAAGGCGCGTCTGCAGTGTCCCGTTTTCACGCCCCATAGCCACACGCTAGCACAAGTGAAGAGGTCTGTGCTCACCTGCATGCACACTGGCCAGCCTGTCCCGTGACCCAGTAGCTAGCAGGCCACAGACCACTACCAGGCTGGGGCCCACAGGTTCGGGACCCCTGCTCTAAAGCACTATGTAAAGATATATAAGTCTATGTGCTATTGCCATTGCTTTTGCTATCAAATCAATCTCAGCTCTTAGTGATTACCTAGCTAGGCAGTTTTCTAAACCTGGCTCTTTGGGTCTTCCAACGTTGCCTCCTTCATTGTTCTAATTGAGTTCATCTGTCTTGCTGCTGGGGATTCTCTTTCCTTCTACCTTTACCAGCATTATAGATTTCACAAGAGAACTTGATCCCAATACAGTATGTCCAAATATGATAATTTAAGCCTGATCATGTATGCCTTGAGTGAGAACTCTGGGTTGATTCATTCAGTGATCCCTTTGTTTGTTTTCATGACTATCCATGGAATTTTCAGAGTCTTCTCCAAAAACCAAAGTTCAAAAGCATCAATATTCTTTCTGTTCTGTTGCCTCAATGCCCAGCTTTCACTTCCTTAGGGTATCACAAGGAAAACTATTGTCTGCAGGACACCACCCCATAAGAAGGAACTACTTAAGGATCACCACAAAGAAAGAAGTGCATAATGAAAAAAGAGAACAAGGGAGCATACATACAATATGCATACCTCATTTTGTATTTGCAGCGCAGTTATAGAAATTACAATATCAATACGATGTAATTCTTACCACTATGTGACTTTCGTCTCTGCTGTCTCAACCAATCATGAACTAACTGTTGTTAGGCCATTTCAGAGATTCTGCGCTTCAGTCTTATACTTCCTTGTCTTTAAAATGGACATGGACTGAACATCTGACTTCAAGCAAAGGAGTGGCCTCTTACTCTCAACAGGACACCTTAGAGTGGATCAAATAAGTCAAGATGGCACTTCCAACTATGTAATTAAAGCCACGTCTCTTTTCACTCATGTAAAATGTGAGGGACTTGGTATGGTCTTATCCCTTTTTAGTCATTAGAGAGAGGGAGGGACTTGGCACAATCACTGTTAGCAATCTGCCTTTCCTGTAGATGACTCTGCAATCTTCAAATAGAAAACCATCTTCTGTAAAATAGGACACATAGCCACTCTGAAAATAATTGACATGAAGTAAAGATCACTGCCAACTTCTGAAACCAATTGGGATGATTTATTTCGCAAAAAAACTGATTTAATATGTACCAAACGATAATGGAGCAGTAAGTTTTATTAATTATGTTGTGCTAGGGTTGAAGCAGTGAATGCCTGCATACATCTGTTTTTGAAAAGACAGATCTTTTTTGCTCCTCCTTCTCAAGAATCTTGCTTTGAAAGTGTCTCGAGTATCTCGAGAAAGTGATGCATTCGTACATCATATGAAAATGTGCTTAAGATTTTTTTAAGTCCAGTAGGTGGGAAATCAAGCTAAATTGGAAAAACGGGCTTTATTTGTATTTGGCTCAGTATTCAAATATCCCTATGGGATACAAATTTTAAAGGTCTGCATTGTACTAAAAATGGCATGTTTTAGTCAGAATAGAGCTGGAAGGGACCTTGGAAGTCTTCTAATCTAACCCCCTGTTCAAGCAGGAGACCCTACCATTTCAGACAACTGGCTGTCCATTCTCTCCTTAAAAACCTCCAGTGATGAAGCACCTACAACTTCTGAAAACAAGCTGTTCCACTGTTTAATTGTCCTCACTGTTAGGAAGTTTCTCCTTAGTTCCAGGTTGCTTCTCTCCTTGATTAGTTTCCATTCATTGTTTGTCCTGCCCTCTGGTGCTTTGGGAAATAAGTTGGCCCGCTCTTCTTTGTGGCAGCCCTTTCTATGTTTTTTTTTTAACACTTCTGTATTCCTTTGAAGTTAGAACTTTTCATCAAGATGTTTAATGTTGAAACAATAGGTACTTAACCTGGAGAATGTAATTAGGTTGTGTATTTGTATACAGGTATGTAAATACTGTCACAAGGGCTTTCTATCTATCTGGGCAACAGAATCTACCACTACCACTGGTGTATGAGCATCTTCTCCTCCCAATATTTCTTTCCTTACATCTTATTTTTTGTTTTAGTTTTAGGAGTTTTTTTATTTTTAGATTGGGACCATGAAGGCTGAGACTATCTGATTATTCATTTTTAATAGGGCTGATAATGCTGGCTGAAAAGTAGGGGGAAATAGCTTTAAATTAAAAAAAAGGTGTATGGTAAAAATGAATATGTGTGCATACATAGCCTACTTTTCCCAAATCTTTTTTTTTTTTTGCCATTCTTGCTATGAGTTTCTCCAGAGGCATGCTGTCTTTTGACAGCAAAAGATAAAACTGACTGATACAAATGAGTCACAGTTCCCTTGAAATAGTGATTAAATTCCCAAGCAAGAAAGACGACTTGAAGAATTAACTGTTGTGTTATCCTAGAAGATGCAGCTGTACTCAATGAAGGGAATTAAGCCACTTCACTTTAGTGCTTTTTGTCTTATATCTGAATATGGAAAAATTGAATGTTGTCATCATATCTTTAAGAAAAAAAATATACAGGTTAAATTTAAGATAAAAAGAAATTAAAGCCATATGCCCAAGCATATCATAGCTGCTTGGTAAAATCCAGTGGTTTGGCTGCAAATATATTTTCTCCTCATTTTTATACTTTACTACCTACAGCAAGAATATTCATGTCATAAAATTATTACGTAAAACATTTATCATATATGTATCAAGATAAATAAGTAGGTTAGAATATTGGCCAAAGTTGTTTGGGATAATGGAAGTTATAGCTTCCCAACTATCTAAACATCTAATAGGCAGGTTTGCATTGAATGTTCTCCATAAAAATGATTAGGAGATCTTGATCTATGCATTCTTTCTAAATCAAACTATAATTAAGAAATGTTAGTAGGAGACTTCCGGTTCCGGTCGCAGCGCCCGCGGACGTGCAGAGAACTCGTTCTCTTGGCCGTCCGGTTTCCCCCCGCCGGTAGACCCTGGATAGGGTCGAAAGTCGCCCTGTAGGGGCGACCACCATAGAGGAGGGCACTCGTTGATCACGGAGGGAGCGGCGGCTCCCTCTGTGGTCCGAGAAAACCACCTTTGGGCCGACGGGGAAAAGATCGGCCAGTAACATGGCCGATCACTCAGCTGCTCCAGCCGAAAGTCACAGCAACATCTAAGCGAAAAGAACCACCGTGGAAGATCCGGGTGAGACTTTTCCTTCCCTCTTGTTAATTTACCTTTTCCCCTGCTAACAGCTTTAAGAACTATTTCCCTATTTTGAGAAAGCAGCGTTTGATTACTGGGGAAAACGGGCTTTGGAAAAACAATTATTGTTTTTTTTTTACTATTTTATTTTGTCTACATAAGCAGTTGGAACTCAAGCATCCGGATTATTGTGACTTTCTCTTTTGGCTTGTTTATCTTCAGTTTAGGCGAAAATCCTTAGGGAGGGGGTGGAATGTTCTTTGTTTCCCCCCCCCCTCCTGAACAGTACTGCCTAAAAACCTTTTTGCTCTCTGGGCGGACTTATGTAGATTATTTTGGATACAATGCATCCTGGGACTTGGCTTGAAGCCCAGAAACAGACTGATACAATGTAACTTGCTCTTTGAACTCCCACTTCCTGATTTTGGCCTGATGCCCAGACTGGATTACAATATAACAACTGACTGCCAGTTTTTATCTCTGTGCTGGTCTTGACTATTGGTTGTTTTTTTTCCTCTATCTTTCTTTGGAAATATATTTGTCTGCATTTTATATTTTATAACGCTGCAATCTATTTTTTAAGCTGAACTTCTCTAAAAAAAAAAAAAAGAAGAAGATGGAATCCTATTCACAGATTAATTATGGACTTATATTAGAAAAAATTTTGGAAGCAAGACTGGAACTTAAAGAACATATTAGATCGCTTAGATTCAAGGAGGACTCAGAATTAAAAATTGAAGCTCAACCTTTGATTGACTATGATAGACAATCAGATCTACAACTTAATGAGATGGATGGAATACATTTACAATCTATTGAATCTACTGAATTTATTGAAGAGGAAGAGGACACATCCTACATGATGGATTTCTTTGACGATCAAAGGCAGAACTCAACTAAAACATTTACAACTTTAAAAGCAACAGGATTGGACTTCCAAATACGAGGCACAAAAAACGTTGACAACATGACGGTACAGACAACACTGGATAAAAGAGAAAAAGAATATGATTGGACTCAATGGTGGGAAAAGGCCTTTAGCCAGTTACTAAGATGGGAGGACTTAGAAGCCCTGTTGTGGAAACCTACCTGGCACAAAAAGAAAGCTAGAATTAGATTTAAAAATAAGAGTTAAAATTTTATTTGATGGGTAAAAAGGGCTTCTGGACATTGATTGAACTAATATTTTTGAGATCTTTAAGGTCACTTTGGTATGAGTCAACACTAGATTTAAAATATGGATTTGAGTATGATTTGGAATGGCAATAAGAATAATTGGAAAATTTATAATTAAAGGAGTTAGATTGAGATTGAGACTGGTGAAATATTATTGATATTTTTATTTATAAGAATTGAATGGTAATTAGTGAGATATTAAATGGATTAAACTGAAACAATTGAGGAATCTTTTAGGGACGTGGACTGATCTATGAAAATATTGGATAGAATATATGAAATAGAATATAGTTGAGAAATATTAAGATATAATAGTTATATTACTTGTTTATGATAGAAATAATTATTGTCCTATTATTATTATTATAATGTTATTATATTACTATGTCTAATGAAATAGTTTTATAATATATAAATTCATGTTTATTTACATAATATGTATGTGAAATATAATAAGAGATATAATTTGATTGAGAAATATAAATTGAAATTGGAATAATAGAGGTGAGAAACAATTTATATTTTAGGAATGCTCGAATTGTATACCATAAGAGGGAACTTTTAAAGTAGTAGTTTAAATTGTATATGTATGACTGTATTTTTTGTTGTGTTCCCTGGAGTGCCCTATCTCCACGATGTGTTACAAGCACTTGGCTGTAAAACAAACAAAAACTAATAAAACTTGTTATGATAAAAGAAATGTTAGTAGGATAAAACACACAGTATATTCATTTTTCATGTGATAGCATGGCTTCACTAGAAGAATTTTGTAATGAAAATATATTTCTGATTAACAATATAGAGCACACACCCAGTTTTATGAGGATTGTGGAATGAGGCTATGATTTTAAAGGGAATAAACTGAAATGCTTACCCTGGCATAGCTACATTAAGTTTGTACTGAAAGTGGTGAAATCTGTTCCAAAATAGCAGAAATAATTCATCGAAGGCAAATGAAACCAGTACAAGTGTGGCTTTTGGGTCTTTTTTCTTAAAGCAGTCCTATCAGTGCCTGGAGAGAAAAAAGTGAAGTTCTATAACATAATATGAAATGTGATACTGTTGTCAGTACAATTCCCCAGGGAGAAGGATAGATTGTGGTCAAGACCTAAACAGGTTAACTAGTGGTCACTCTGATTGTTCTTTATATACAAAAGAAGTCAACACTATTGAAGAAATTTGAAACCTAATATGCCATGAAATAAGACATCTGTTGGACTATTATTTGTTTCTCTTTAAATGGGCTTTATTTGAAAGTTCAGTGAACAACACAGGTACAGTCTTTGTGGTATCCATAGTTTTCAGGAATTTCTGATTCCAAATCTCATGTTTATTTGCTTTTTAAATTATTTAAAAGCAAATACATTACTTGATATATATATTTATAGATAGAGATATATACACCATTTCAATCAATTAATAGTAAATAATAAACCTCAGATCCTGAAATAATATATTTCCTCACATTGGGCATTTTTAAATTTTATTTTTGGGTTTCTTGCACATATAATTGTAAATGAAGTTCAAGTCACTTAAGAGCTATCTGTTTAAGCTTAAGAGCCATGTATTAATGGAAAATCTGGACCAGCCTCTTAAGTTCAATTTTAATTTTGTACAATGTGCTAGCCATATAACCAGCATGGCTGCATGGTAAAGAAATCCTAAATTTCTATAATTATATATGACCGTATGTTGTGCAAGGACCTATTCTCAATGTGAAATAAAGTCAGACCGGCTTCACAATATAAAAAAAAATATACAATTTTTCTACATGACAGCTATTGATAAAAATCAGTCAACTTCGGTGCAAGAATCTCATTTTTAGTACAAAAAAATATTGAATCATTTTGTATTACCAAATTTGGAAAGGACATTCTGTTACGGTCACAGAATGATAGTACTATGCTACAGAATGTTTCACAGCACTTTCGCATAGATTAACTCAGTTGTCTGTCCAATTGAGTTCAGTGGTGCTTATTTTCAGGCTAGGATTGCATTGTCAACTTACTGAAAGAATTTCACATACATTGTCACTTTCTTCTTTTCTTATCAGGGCAAAAAAGGGAATTATAGATTGGATATCTAAATGCAAATGGGATGGGATAAGATAAAAAACAGAACTGGGGATGATTCCCTACTTAACTGATACTAATGAAGTCAGTATTATCTATTGCTCTTCCATAAGCAGGTTCTAGAAAAATCTCTTTCAGCTCCTAGGTTTTCCAAAAATAAGATAAACTAGAAATTCATCATTGTTTCATTATCAGTCTTGACATCATATAGATGACAGATCATGTTTACTGAATATACATAGGATCATAGTGGCAATTGGTCAGGAGTAATGCATAATCAGGATTTGCACATAATATATAAATGTATGACTATGTGTACTAGGCTTTCCCTGTATGATAGGGAACCCTTCAAAGGCAAAATCCCCAATTACACAGAGAAAGAATACACATATATAGTATAAGCTTATCATCTCTATGCAGATAAATAATTGTGTATAGATCAAAATGTTAACAGCATGCACAATCTGACTTATACACACACAAACCACATGCACACATGGACACACAGAAGCACACACACAACAAATATTCAATGGAGTTTGAAAGGCCTTGCATGATAGGCAATTATCCCTATATATTCCCTACCTTCAATGTAGAGATACGTGGGAACATCATAAAATAATTGTGAAATGCAACATTTCAACGCACAGTGGGAGATGCATTTTCCCTCACCTCTCAAATGTGTTGCTTATATCTATATAAAAAATATTACATCCACAGTTCTGAGAGTTGCAAGTGAGGATTTGGATTAGTTTGTGGCAAAAATTCTCCAAAGAGAATAAAATTGTCCTACCTTGGGTAATGCAAAGGTTATTAATCTGACTATGTATTGTACAGGATTGCAGCATTTTGGAAACCTTGTTATTCACAATAAGGATATAATGTACATGAATTGACGTTTACATATACCATTCATTATGTATGAGTATGACTGAGCACTGTGACAAATTTCAAGTAAAAAATAAGTACAAAAATCTTCTGAAGGAAAGAACAAATATACATAAACTAGAGTCTATAGCAAAATTTAAAGTGTAACCTAGCCAACGAAGTTATATAATAATGTTACAAATTTAAACCATTTGAGGTTTGGAATGGAAAATTCCAAAGTCCAAGCTGAAGGCATCTTAAGATTTCCTTACGAGCAAAGAGATGATAGCTGAAAATATTTGCAACAGTTCATAGAATTCCATCTGGGATGTGCAAAAAGCATGAAACACCTAAAGGGTAAGTTGAAGTTTAGTCATGTTCCTGTTGTGCATATTATGATGACGGACCAATTCATCAGAACGAGCAAATTTCTTTTGACAGCTGGGCCACCGACAGCTGAAAGGTTTTTCACCTGTTAACAAAATGTACAGTTATACATTATCATCATAATCCTAATATATACTATTGCTTTATCCCCTCCTAGAACTCTAGTTAAACTGCAATTGCACTTAGACTTATATAATGCTGCATAGAGCTTTACAGCACTCTCTAGGTGCTTTACAAATATCAGCATATTGTCCCCAGTAATCTGGGCCCTCATTTTGCAAGGATGGAAAGCTGAGTCAACCTTGAGCTGGTCAGGATCGAACTTCTGGCTGTGGGCAGAATTAGCCTGTAATACTGCATTCTAACCACTGTACCACCAAGGCTCAGTGTTGAAGTAGATTCCTATCTTTTGACTATAAGGTGCTTCATTAAGCTCATGTTCAACTTTCCAAAGATTCCAATAAAAGTTGAGTTAATCTCTTAGTTTCTATTGCTTTTAAATAAAAATGTGTTCTATATGTTTGGGACATTTTCCTACTCTGAAGAGTTCAGAAAGCTTCCGGTATGTATCCTATATAGAGGGTGCTCAGTAGATTATTTTCTCAGTTAAACCTGCCATTATTTTTAGATTTATAAAAGGATGTTCTCCTTAAGTATTATATCTATTCATAGTTTGAACATTTAAATTATTTTTATATATATTTATTATACCTACATTTATAATTATATAATATATATATATTTACAATAGATCTATATTATAAATATATGTATATATATTATATGTAAATATATATTATATTATATTATAAATATTATATTTATATTATACTCTCCCTGTTTGACAGAGAATAGTCAAGTTTCACAAGGTTGCTTAAAGGAAAAATGGCCAGCTTTACATTACATTTTATGGTACTGACTACCATAGCCTCTTGAAAGTTTGCAATAATAATATAAAAACAACATTCATATTAAAAATATTAAAAGTACAATTTAAATATTCTAAACCATCATTAATTTAAATTAATGCCTGTGTCTTAAATGCATATTTATCTACATGTGTCTTAAATGTACATTTAATAACAGGGATTCAATTCCCTGTTTAATCCCTCAATTGAATCATGGTCCAGAGATCCGGGTGGTTACAAAAAAGTCTCAGTCCTAAATTTGTACCAAACAAGCACAGCATCTGTGTAGATAACCTTCCCCCTCTGACCTCAATGAGTTTTGGCAGGGTAAGGGGGAAATTAGCTGAAGCCATTAAATGTAACCCTGGACATTGCTTCTTCCTAGGAGGTGGAGACAGTCAAAGCCAGAAGCCCTCTGTCTTTCACATTGGAAGGCAGCGTTTCTATTCCATAAGTCAGATGGAGTAACAACAAAAGAGAATGAAAACTCTGGAGGACAATACTGCCAGAAAGTAACTTCGCTGACTGGGCCCTGTAACAGCTGTCCTTCATTGTGATATCCATAGGCTTCTCTTTTCTTCTCCTTATTTTGCTTTAAACCAACCCCAAAGAGTTCAGTTTGTACCAAGTTTGCATCATGGAACAGCATGCATGCCCTGAAGAAATTGCCACTCAAATGTTATTTTTCCAAATGACTGCTTTCGGAATAAATAGCAGCTAAGGACAGAGAGTCAGGTTGGTGTAGTGGTTAAAGCATCAGGTAAAAACCACGAGACTATGAGTTCTGATCCCATTTTAGGCATGAAGCCAGCCGGGTGACCTTGAGCTAGTCACTTTCTCTCACCTTAGGAAGGAGACAAAGACAAACCACTTCTGAAATCTTGCCAAGAAAATTGCAAGGACTTGTCCAGACAGTCACCAGGAGTCAATACTGCCTTGATGACATTCCTCCCCCCCCCAAAAAAAAGATTTTGTTTCTAGTGGCAAAGCAGTCCAGAGAAAAAGTAGCTATGCCCTCAGTCTAGATCACCATTATCTCACCATTTCCTGTATCTGTTTTATTGAGGAAAAAAGGTTTTGGGGTTGTTGTTGTTTTTTAAAGTATTGAAATGGAATTTAACACTTTTTGTTTGTTCTCAAGGAGACAATTTAGAAAATATTATGAAATGGAGACTTCAATCTAAATTGTTAAATATTTTTGTAAATGGTCCACTGAGTAAATTCTGATTAATATATTCCCCAACTTCAGTTATCTTTATTTTAGAACTTTAAAATTAATGATAAGTATTGTGAAGAAGTAACACTTTTATTTTTAAACAGACAATACATGCATTATTAGTTTTCCACTAGTTTGCCTTGCTACATTGGACTATAAAGGGTGAACTAGAGTTGGTGTGTATAAGCTCTAAAAAGTCTTGCTGTTGGGATATTAATCTAAAAAGTCTTGCTGTTGGGATATTAATCATTTAGATTCTTTTTCCTGACCATTTCAAAATGTTGCCTGCCCATTCTAGACAGGGCACAAAGGAATCTTACCATAAAAATAGTTGTCCCCTTAGCTAACCCCATTCTGCCTCTTTAGTATCTGCTTGAAGTCACTGCTGCATGTTCTAATTTGTGACTATTCAATAAATACAGGCAATGTCTTTCATTGGCTTTATTGATATTTTCTTGCAGTATGTCCCAAACCAGTGGAGAAGAGATCCACCCAATAGGGCCAGCAACAGGGATGTCATGTATGTGTGTGCATGATTTCAGAACTGTGCCTTCTCTAGACTAGCTTGCCTCGCCTCTCACATTTCTTTGGGCATCTCCAGAATACAATAATGTGAAAAAGTGAAAGACACAAAAGCAGAAATAAACCTCAAAAAGGAGGGCTGACCTTGCTATAACAACATATAGACAGATACTCTAGAGCACAATGAGTGAAATTGACTAGGTCCTAGAGAACTGTCTCTCTTATTTCAAGGAGGTGGAGATACAGATAGCAGATTAAATACACATATGTCCCTTCTTCCTCAGATTAAATAATAGTTTCTTCTCCTCAACTTTGCTGGGAGCAGGGAAGGTGATGATTATGAAATAAATTCATATTTTTAGCTTCTGTGTTCTGAGTGATTTCAGGGCTGCACAAGTGGTGTTCATGGCCCCTGTGGCCAGGTTGTTCACCTCTGGGACAGAACCTAAGATTTGAGTCAGTTTGTCCTATTTAGAATGTTGGCTAGAAGTTGCAGCCTCAAATTAAGTTGAGCTACAAAGACAGATTAGCCCAACTTAAACTCTTGTCACCTGA
Organism: Azemiops feae; assembly: GCA_023970755.1. Classification (NCBI taxonomy): domain Eukaryota; kingdom Metazoa; phylum Chordata; class Lepidosauria; order Squamata; family Viperidae; genus Azemiops; species Azemiops feae. Next base: position 177,243 of record JALGBA010000086.1, on the reverse strand, counting down.
ACTTAATTCTTCTGCCAAAGGATGATAGTCATGACTCTTGATTTCGCTCTAAGCCAGATGTGTCCAACCTTGGCAAATTTAAGACTTGTGGACGTCAACTCCCAGAATTCCCATGACTGGCTGTGGAATTCTAGGAGTTGAAGTCCACAAGTCTTAAAGTTGCCGAAGTTACGTATCCCAGCCCTAAGCATTATTTTCTCTGTAATAGCTAAGACATATTAATATCACATACGCCCAGAATAATTTCCAAGAAATATCATAATTTAACTTTCAATAAAATAAATAAGAATATATAAATGGGAAAAAAGTATACGCACTTGTTTTACCTGTATGAGTCCTGGTGTGAGTCTTCAGGTGATCAGATCTGGAGAACTTTCTCTGACAGGTTTTACACTGGAAAGGTTTCACGCCTAAATACATAAAATAAATCTATTCTTGTATTCTAGTACCTTTACAGGGGTATAAGTGTATCCGTTCTTCTGAATTTCAGAAACATAGACTTTTACTTTTATTTGACAATTGCCATTTTTCCCCCTAAGTACAAACCTTCACATCTCTAGTCTCATTAATCAAGCAACTCAACTATCTGACCTTTTTCAGCCGCCTTGTCCTTTTTAACTCCATTTAGTGCTTTTACCATGCCTTTGTTTCTGGCAAAAAAGGAAGCATTAATTCACTTTGGAGTGAAAACTTGAAAAATTAGAAATAAGAAACATCATGTGATTATGGTTGTTATTTCTACAAGCAATACTGTCCTTTAATAATGTCTGCTTTTTTCCATTTCAGTTCAGTACATCATTCTTCACATATCCCAAGTACTTTTTAAAAACGTTATTCATGATGTGATATTTTTTTTTAAAAAAAAAAAGAAATCTGAGTTTATTTTCTGTACTTAGAAGATTCTTTAAAAAATTAACTGTGCACACAATATCAATATCTAAGCTTACTTACGATTGTCCATAAAGGAACTCCAAATCTCTGTTAGTATGCTATTTTATTTTGTTATTTGAACATACTAAGATATTTTAAAATATGAGCAGCCATATAAATGCAATGAAATTAATAAATAAATCATACAGTATTCCTAATCTGTAGATGTCTATACAAGCATGTCATTGCATAGAATTATTTTCTCATTATTTCTTAAGATACCAGTTTTAAAAAAAAAAAAAAAGTACTAAGGCTGAAGTCTTATATTTACTTACCTAAACCCTATTGAACTTAATGAATTTTATTTCTGTTTGTACAATTAGATGTTTATCCAATGCTGTGATTTTTATTGAAAATATATACAACTTTCAAAATATTTATTTGAAACATGCTCTCAGTCCTGTAAGGTATACCAGACCAAGAAACTGATACCACTTATCCTATTTTTATTAGAGTGACTATAGTATCAGAATCATGTTAATTCTAAATATGCTTCCTCTCCTTCCTTTTTATCTTCTTGAGAATTAGAGAAGTGATGGTCCTTATTCATAAATTCTTCTTTGCATGGGCTTAAGCTACATTTATCTGTTTGTTGCTTTGATAATGGATCTTCCCTCTCTCCCTCAAGGTCACTCTACACCCTCTACACATGCACAAGAGCTTTTTTTTTTTATTACACTACAGTGCAAAGTAAGCTGTGGTGGGACTGCAAGGAACTGATGGAACATTTGTATTTCTCCTGTAAGATGGTAGCACCAGAATAGGACTTTTTGCAAGGGCTCAGTGAAGTTTGACGGCTTCTCTGCAGATGCCAAACTTATAGGAAATCGGAGGGATTATGGTGTATGGTGTAGAGCAGGGGTCTCCAACCTTGGCAACTTTAGGACTTGTGGACTTCAACTCCCAGAATTCCTCAGCCAGCGGCTGAGGAATTCTGGGAGTTGAAGTCCACAAGTCCTAAAGTTGCCAAGGTTGGAGACCCCTTGTGTAGAGTGACAGGACTGGGATGTGCTCAGCACTATTTTCTTTTGGAAAGAGAAATTTATTGAAATTGAGATACAAATGTGCTTGCATGCTTTAGGAACTCTGGGAGCCTTCTTACCCCTAGTGCTTTGACTTGAATGCGCCTTCTTACCCCTAGTACTTTGACTTGACATGCCGGCAATGGGGAAAAAGTCGCGATATGTAATGTGACGTTGTGAGTTTGACATGCCTGCACTAAGGAATTCTTTTAAGGAATAATATCAGAAATGAAGACTGGCTGGCTTTTATTATGCTTTTGCTTTCACTCTGTTGTTGCTTTTGCTGCCACCTCAGGAAGCCCAGCGATGCAATACAAAAGTGCAATGCCACCTCAGGAAGCCCCAGCTGCCCCAACCCCAGCCATTTTCACTGCCCTGCACTCACTCTGAGACCCTTCTTATCCTGAACTCTGCCATCCGAGCTGACCGTCTTCTTGCTCCCACTAATGATGAGTTATGCCAGGGCTGGTCCTTCATGGGGCAACTGCTAGCCATATGAGGCCGTCTTCCTCAGGTATGAAGAGGCAACTACTGTGTGAGGCCTGGTGAAGAAAGCTTCAGGTGGCCAATGGTTGCCTTGCAAAGGACCAGGCTGGGTATGCTTTGGTCAGTAGCAGCTGCAGCAAGAAGACTGCAAAGGACAGCTAGGGTGGCAGGGGCCATAGAGAGCAGAGGGCCAAAAGGGCAAAGATAAGGAAAAGATAAGTGGCTGGGGAAAAGTTGCGTGTAGACTGCCAAACCTCCAAATTTTGATCACATGACCATGGGACATTGTAACAATTGTAATATCCGGGACGGGTTGTAAGTCCCTTCATTCAGCACTGCCGTAACTTTGAATGGTTTGTAAAGCAATAGTCGTAAGTCGAGGATCATCTGTATCATTTATAAAAAATATATTAAATCTCTTAAGGTTTGTTAAGTAGCTGCTATTTCAACTATCAAGGAGTATATTCAGTATACCTCCCCACATTATTTATCAGGCATAGGGAAAAAATTACTTCCCAGTGTCTCAGGCCAAAGGGTTAGTTTCTAGGATCACCTATGCTCAGCAGATATGGTTAGAAATAATCAAATTATACGACATCTAACTACATCTAAGGCACAAATGCTCTTCCCAAAATATAGTCTAACTGATCTGTACTAACATTACTATATTTTCAAGGGGCATATAAATAATCACAACCTACGTTCAATACTGCTTCTTTGTAGTATAGTTCTGAACTTGTACAAACACATAAAAGCTCATAGTCCCAGCCTTTAGTGCTCTTAAAAGCAAAAAAATTACAACTTCATTTCACATGCTCCTGATAAGGGAAACTGCAAATTTCAACACATGTCAAAAGCTCAGATATGCAACAAACCTGTATGTCGCCTTTGATGCCTTTTGAGTTGATCTGAACGAGAGAATCTTCGTTCACAGTCCTTAAAGTCACACTGATACGGCTTTTCTCCTTAGAAAAAACATGTTTATTTGAAGGAAGTAAATAACGTTGTCGACATCAAATAAAACTCCAGTCAACATAACTAGAACAAAACTCACATACTGTATAATACAGAGATAGTACAAATGATTATCTTTAGAGAAAAGATAATATAAATGTTTATTTTTTTTAAAAAAAAAACCAATCTCCACTTTCTAACTTAAAAATAAATGGTTGGAATTGTGTAAACAATTTATTGTGCCAAGGCCTGGGTCTGTAAATGTGTGAAGAGAAGATGGTGTTAGTAACTGTGGAGAGGTTTTTTGGGCTGCTATTTATTGTAATTTTATGCAGTTGTGATATCTTACAACTTCTTACATAACAGCTTTCCAATTGTATTTATCTTTCTCATGAGGCAGGCAGGGGGGACTTGCTACAAGTCTCATCTCCAAAGGAATTCCATCTGGCATGCCTTTTCTGCTATATCCCCTGCCCTCTAGAACAGTGGTGGCGAACCTATGGCACGCGTGCCAGAGGCAGCACTCAGAGTCCTCTCTGTGGGCACGCGCGCCATTGCCCCAGCAGAGTTCGCCAGAGTAGCGAGCACGTGGCGTTTGGAAGCGACAGGGCAGGAAGTGAGCAAGCGGCATTGGCCCCCTGGGGATGCCCCGGAGATGGTGAGGGACTGGCCCCGGCCACGGTCACCCAGTCTGCCGTGACCACTGCAGCCACGCCCACCCAGTGGGCCATGCCCCCCGCCTCCCCTGAGGGCACCACAATGCTGATGCAGCCCTGGCACTTTGCGATAACTAAGTAGGTTTTGGGTTGCAGTTTGGGCACTCGGTCTCTAAAAGGTTCGCCATCACTGCTCTAGAACCTCATTACACAGATGATGTTATTAGCCCCATCTCTGTTAGCTTTCCAGAAGACCATTAAAACATTTTTTTTCCAGCCCTGGGGATCCCAGAAGCAGCCTACAAGGTGGCTGTATGAGACCACATAGAAAATTGAGCTTAGCTTAGCTGATCCAAAAATCTGAAGTAGGAACAGAAAGTTTTTACCAAATGTGTTTTTCACATTCAAGCTATAATTCTGGAAGTGCTTAGCAGACTCTGAAAATTTAGCATCCCTACCAAATTCTCCCACATTCTTGGTTTTTACAGGTTTATTTTATGTGTCCTTTTTATATGTTTTATGTTTATTTTATTTAGTTTTTACTGATTTTCGATTGCTATGGAGCTTTTAACTGTTACATTGTATGCTGCCCTGAGTCACATTTTTGTGAGATGGTGGGCTATAGAAATATGCTGAATAAATGAATGAATTATTTTAAATTTTTTAACTTGTTATCGTTCACTACCCAAAGTCATGGGATAAGATGAGTGACTAAAAAATAAATACAATATTTGTAAGAGACAGAATAGCTTATGCAGCAGCACTTAAAATCTGTGAATTTGCAACTAAATAATTCCAGCACTAGAATACTTATATAGAGCAATGAATACTTGTGACAAAGAATCAGTCCTAAAAAAATAGGGAAATGTTCAGCAAGTGAGTTGAACATTGTTTACAAAAAGAAATCATGAGAATCTTGTTTCATTGCTTTGGTTATAATAAAGGAACACCTTTTTATAGAAACTTATTAGTTAAGCCAAAGGTCTGCATTTTTATGTAAATTTCTGAGGAAACAACAGATTGTTCAGTCCTATTTATGACTTCTTCTGAGGATATACATTCTAAACACTAATTGAGTAAAATCACATAATAAGTGCCCAGCTAAGTTATAAAAGTTATGAGGCGTCCCCAGTCTGATCACCTGATCTGTTAATCCTTAGCACGTATCAACACATGGAAAATTGAGCTTCACAGTGAATTCCTCCATTAGCTTAGCTGATCCAAATCTGAAGCAGCATTAAGTCCCAGCGACAAAAAGTTTTTATAAAATGTGTTTTTTGCATTCAGGTTCTAATTCTGGCAGTGCTAGCAGCATCTGAAAATTTGACATCCCTAGCAAATTATCTCAATATAGAACCCAAGCAGGGTGATGAGCATTAGGTTTATGGTTTAGCATGTTTTCAAGAGTTACATGCAGTGGTGGGATGCAAATATGTGAACAACTGGTTCTCTGTGTGGATGCTGCTTCCGGAAGTCCATTCTGGGCCTAGGCAACAAAAAATTAACTACCGGTTCTGCCGAAGTGGTGCGGAACTAGCTGAATCCCACCACTGGTTACATGTTTTGATATTTTTGCTCATCAGTAGTTAGTAGTCTGTGGTCTCAGCAGATGGTGAACCTAGTCAACCAGCCAACCTTGGCTAATCTTAAAAGCTAAGCAGGGTCAGCCTTAGTTAGACTTAGATGAGGAAACTGCCTGTGAATTCCAGGACTGCTGGATAGACTGGACAGTTGAGAACACCCTGGAAGAAAGCAATGGCAAACACTTTCCATAATACTGCCAAGAAAACTATATTAATGTAGTTAGGGTTAACTTAGGCATTTATACTTTTAACCTACTTCCCCATCTTGGATAACCAGAAACAATTGCATTATAATCCATTGTATGAACCAAGTTTTAATTAAAATTGTAGTTACAATATATCTGAGAAAGCCGAGTGGAGAATCTGACCTCTTAGCAACAAATCAGCTCTGTAGTAAAGTCAACAAAGAAATTCCAATCGTATAAAATGAGGTGAATGGGTTCAAATTTTAGTTTTGTATAAAGGAAATCAGAGAGTTACAATTGTTGAACTTGCATACATTTTTCTATTTCCTTGAAGAGTTGTTATGACTTTTTTAAAAAACTCTTCCATTAATATAAATCTTGTTAGTTAATGAAATTATTATTTTCACCATAGATAATCTGTTACAAAAATTTTATCTTCAAAGTGATGAGTTACTGTATTCAGTTTGTTTACAACTGAGTTTTGCTGGGAAGAAAAAGTTCATTGCAACTAAGTATCACTTTATGTGTTTAAAAAAAATTGTCCAGTCATATATCACTTGCAAACTAATAAATCATTGTTGCTTCTTCGTGTTAATGATGGGTGAAAGTGGGTGCAATATATTTTTTAAAATACATTATTTTGGCTGTTCCAAGAAAAGAGTATCTTTTTATATCTGGGTCAACAGTATTAATACTTTGGAGGGCACTTAGTAAACAACCATAACTGAGATCGCAGCAAAATTTGTGCTGAAGCAGTGATAAGCACTGATACAAATTCCAGCTTTGTGCATCAGAGTTCCATAGATAGTAACACTATGTAAAATAACAATTTGCAGGAAGTGCAATGAATCAGTTGTTTTATAAGGGGAAATCTTATGACCCACTCCATTTTCTTCTTTTAAAAACAAAAAACAAAACATTAATTGCTATTCAGCTGTTCCATTTCTCCACCCTATAAAATTTGAAGCTACATATTTAAGAACCATACACTATGAAAATATTATAATTATAGCTAATATTATCCACTCATTTAGAATAATGCACTAATCCCTTTTTAAAAAAAAAATCCTGAGGTATCCAAAAGATTAGAGGATGTATTATGATGCACACTTCTGTAAATTATACCTCGCTTCACTGCGATCTGTAAAGTTTTATATATACATGTAGTTCTTTCCTGACTTTATGGCCACATCTTTTTGTAACATTCAAATGTGAAATTACCGGTAGTCCTCAAATTGCAATCACACAATTGAACTTCAAATTTCCAATGCTAAGCAAAATTGTTGTTATGAGTTTTGCCCCATATTACAACCTTTCTTCCCACAGTTGTTAAACTGAATCACTGCAGTTGTTAAGTTACCATAGTAACATGGCCGTTAAATGAATCCAGCTTCCCATTGACTTCGCATGTCGTAAGGTCACAAAGGGTAATCACATGACTGGGAACACTGCAACTGTCATAAAGACATGCCAGTTGCCAAGCATTCAAATTTCGATCAAGTGACCATGGTGTGTGTGTGTGTACTGCAACGGTCATGTGAAAAATGGTCACAAATCACTTTTTTCAATGCCGTTGTAACTTTGCACAGTTACTAAACAAAAGGTTGTAAGTCGAGGACTACCTACATACAATTATCCCTCTGAGTCTTTTTGTGAAAGGAGCTGCATGCACCACATTTTCATTAGTACATGACACCACTAAAGTAACAGGTTGGCAATTCTAGTGCAGAGGCTCCCAGAATGCTTAGTCCTAGAAAGACCACGAAAAGCTTCCATTACCATAGGAAGGGCTATGAGACACTGGATGTGGCAACTATTTCAGGGGAACTATGCACTCCATGAAGATACTTACCAGTGTGTTTTCTACCATGCATCTGCAAATGGGACAGTTTAAAATATCGCTTGTTACAGCCAGGATACACGCACATAAAAGGTCGCTTTTCATTTGTGTCACTTGCTGATCTAACAATTGTTGGAGCCACTCCAGACATCCGCCGCACATCCTATGATGGCATAAAGAAGAGGGTTTTACATACAATATATTCTGGGCTCATTAGAGAACTGTAGAAACTATATAGGGCAGGGATGTCCAACTTCGGCAACTTTAAGACTTGTGGACTTCAACTCCCAGACTTCTCTAGCCAGGATGGCTAGCTGGGGAATTCTGGGAGTTGAAGTCCAAAAGTCGTAAAGTTGCCAAGGTTGGGGACACATACATACACAGACACACACACACAGAGAGAGAGACACACACACACATACACTGCTATAGTGCAACAAGACTTCTTACAGTCATTTAAGTTTCCCCAAAATATAGGTAATAGCAAATCGTGACATTGTTATTTGTTCCATGTCACAAAGGAAATTATAATACAGTTTTCCATAATCCCAAAGACTGTAGTAGCATTTCACAAGAGAAAATGCTTGGTCCTTAATTTTTACCTCACATTAATTTTCTGCTTGCAGGAAGGCCCTCCAGGTATTGGACTACAACAACAGCCATAAATCCCCACCGTGATTTTTATCCAATGTTGCTTGGAAATCATGGGAATTGTAACTCGATATATATGGAAGATTTCTCAGCAAAAGGGGGCAAATTAGAATTTGTCAGAAATAGATAACTTAAACATTTTCCATTTAGTTAGTATATAGTGAACACTATATTCTAATAAAAAGAAAATATAGTGTTTCCTTGCTATTATCAAAGCAGCCAGGTAATCAATCCAAAATTATATACTTTGCTTAATATACTCACTTGAATTCCTCTAAAAACTCCATGGGTATGTATTCTGTACTGGGCCCCACAGCTGTATAACATTGGGGCTGTGTGATTATCACTTTCATATCCGGTTGCATGGCTGAAAATAAAAAGAGGTCAAAGGTTGGAAATTAAACTTAATTCCTAAACCTCATTAGAAAAATGTTTGCAATATTTCTTCATTTATGCTAAAACCATTTCAAAACATTTCAACAGTTTTAAAGTTCAAACATCCTATGCAGAAAAATACTCCGATTTTGCTAAAAAGTTGGGCTGCAAAGAAAGAATGTAAGTTTGGTTCACCTATACTTACAATGACCATACGTCCTTTGTTATAAAGGACAGTCTGTAAGAGATGACCAGGCTGAGCCCAAGGGAGGGGTCAATGTGTCATCAGTCTTGAGTCCCTTCCTGCTCAAAGAAACCTAGGTCCAGCCTACCTTGAATTCCATTGATTCTTATCTACCGTTGCTGTTAGTAGTTCAGATTCTTGTAGAGTGCTTAACCTTGCAATAAAACTTTATGTTCATTTGAACTGTTGGGTTTCCTGATTTCTCACACTTGACCCAGTTCTTTATTTCAGAAAGCTGTCCTTTAGTGTTTTTTTTTTTAAAAAACTCAACTTTTGTCTTTTATTTTGGTCATTTTACTTGTATTGTATAAATGGTACCACTTAATGCACCATTTTCACATTCATATGAAAAATGTGGAAATTGAATTGTCTTTTAAATAGTTTAGATATTTTATTAGAATGTTTAGATTTGTAAAGTTTTTCTTGTTTTTGTCCTTTAATTTTCCTTCATTAAGCAAAGTTATAGATATAAACAATTATTTTTTTTTTATCCTTATGAAACTCCTCCAGCCTTGCCCCCTTTTCAGGTTTGTCCTTTATTTTTTCCAAGAAAATGTGGTCATGGTAACTTATATTTTAACAACTGAATACTGAAACAATTTTTTTTTAAATAATAGAAAAAAACAGAGCCACAAAAAGTAATGTTCCATATGTGCAGGTTATTTATCAGCTAAATGCCAAGTTGGTAATTACTAATATCTTTGGAATTAGCAAAATGCCTCAGGTTTCACATTAAGTGCAGTGGGTTTTTGTCAGCACCTCATGACTCAGATATAAGCAGATAGGACAGAGAAAGTGATGACATTTACAAGAAGAGCAGAACTGTAGGCACAGGATAGGGTTACAAATCAGCGTCCTAACTATTTTATTCATACATCAGCTTAGAAGATGAATTGTGGTTTAACCTTTAGCCAAATCAACAAACAGATATTTCTATTCCCGATAGAAATCAATGATCTCTTTTATTTCCAGCGAGGCAACGACTACATAAAACTATTTTATTTTACTTTTGAAATTTTAAATTCAAGGGCAGAAATCTGTTCACATTATTAATATGTGTTCTGCAATTCTCCCCAAATTTCAAATAATCATGATCATTATAAGAATTTATGATGGCCTAGGTCCAGAAATATTAAATATCAATGAAGTTAGTAAAATAAAACAAAACATTGGATGACATCAAGATGATCAACAGATAAACAAGAGTTGTAATTACGGATCACTTCGCATTAGTGCTTCATTTTCATTCCTACTGCTGCATAGTATTTTGCTACAATTTGGGTTAGAAGGATTTGAAGTCTGAAAAAAGTATATTCATATGAAAGTCATCTGTTTTCCTTGTGGAGGAAACAAGGATAAAATGTAAATGTTGTGGATGTCCCTGTGGGTGCCATAGTAAAATAACACATGTAGAACTGTTTCAATATCCATAGATATTGAAATTGAATAGGATATTGAAATCCTATGGAATATAGAAATATTGAAGTCCCATGGGCAAACATGGTTTTTGTATGAGATCCTAGAATAGTTTTCTTGTAATAGTACCCAAGGAAAAACATTATACCTTAACTTCCTTACGCCAAGCTATTTACCTTCCATCTTGATCATCCAGGTCTTGATTGTCCCAAAGGTGCTTTTCAAAAGGGCTTTCTTGGGTTTTGTTTGTTTTTTGTTTTTGAGAATTTGAAGAAAAACGTTTTTCAAGCTTTGTGGGTGAGAAGTGAATTGAAGACGCTGAAGAAGCTCAGAGAACTGAAGAAGTTTTTTGAATGAGAAGCGAAACACTCTCTAGAAAAAAATCAAGGAAGTCCAGTTGCCTTTTGAAAAGCACCTTTGGGACTTCCATCTGAATACCATTTAGCCTCTGCAGAAGTATACCTTTGGCATGGTCATACCCTCAGGGATCGCCTTGCTAACCTCCATGTCTTTTGTTTTTCTTCTATGACATCGAATTTCAAATAGTTGAGGTACACTTTTTCTTCAACTAAGAGTCAAAGTCTCTTAGAATAGGGGAAAAGTGCGATTTCAATTGCCTTTTTTCAATTACATATGATTTACCTTGTATAATCACTGATAAGCCAAGAATTTTAAGTGCCAAAATATACTTTTAAGTATTGGGTTCAGCTTATCTGCAGATGGGCTTATACATGCATATGTACAGCGTAAGAATTATTTACCCTGAAATGAGATCAGCACTTTGGGTTCAAATGGGATTTGGCTCCATTTGAGTTGCAGCCTCATAAGATGGCATAGTGTTGAAATTACTGAACTAGGTGAAGAGTTAAACTTTTATTCAGCCAACTTTGTTAAATTGGTTCAGTGTATGGTTTTAGGCTCCTCTTTAACTAGGAACTATGTGACTTTTCCAAAATCTTAACTGAGAAATCTTAGATTATGTCAAAGCATTAAACTCTGATATACCCCAAATTCTATTGTTTACGGTCACGAATGACAAAGTAGAATCATTTTATTTTTATTTTTTTATCTACAGCTTGTTTAAAATCAGTTCTATTATAGGGAATGGAATGGAATGGAATAGAATGGACATTTTTATCCATTAACTTTATCTTTAATATTAGCCAGACAACTGTCTAAATCTCTCACGGATGAGGGGCAGGGCAATGACATGCGGACCTTATAATCCTTCACAAGGTAGGAAGAATCCACCACTGATGTCTGTTCCAAATAAACAGAACTGGATAAGATTTATGGAGTTGAATTTGTCTTAGACATATCAGTTGATTTAATAATTTCCAGAGCCAAACTCTCCATAGAAAAGTAATAATTGAACAATGCCTCTATGTGAAAGTAACAGTTAACAATTTGCACTAAATCAGCCTAAGTGTTCCATCTTAAATAAACTTTTTAGAGGCATCACCAATTTAAAACAGCTAGTACATTCAAATATGTGTGAGTCATGGTTAAAGTCTCATAAAAAAGAAACTGATTAAGTGCCAGAACAAATTATTTTTATAATGCTAATATAACATGCTCCCAGTTCTGATATTTAGCACCAAGTGAAAAGGAGAAAGAAAGAAAGAAAGAAAGAAAGAAAGAAAGAAAGAAAGAAAGAAAGAAAGAAAGAAAGAAAGAAAGAAAGAAAGAAAGAAAGAAGGAAGGAAGGAAGGAAGGAAGGAAGGAAGGAAGGAAGGAAGGAAGGAAGGAAGGAAGGAAGGAAGGAAGGAAAGATTATATAATATCAGTATGTATACATGTCCTAGCAATAAATGAATATATAATAAGGAAACAAAAAACAATACCTGAAAAATGTCAAATAAAGGCTATTTAGCTATCTGAAAATCCCTTAAAAACCTTTCTAGTCAAGACAGAATGTATTAAATTAATTAATCATAATGTTATATAGTTTGTATATAAGTGGTAAAACAGAATATATTGTGTGATGAAAAACAGAGCAGCTCTGAAGACTCACTTTAGTGTGGTTTTAAAAAAATCTTGAAAGATTAATTTCTAATCTGAAAAGTATGAAACTTTCAATTACTTCATTACACCACTGTTATTTTGTTACACTGGCAAAATTCATATGATTCATAGCCTACATTCCCAAGTTAATAAAGCTACACTAAGCATTTCTGAAGAACACAGTGACAGGTTAGCAAACATCAGCATGAAACATGAATACAGAACAATTCATCATAATCAGACTTGAATATTTAAAAATAGTTGGGGGGTGGGTGGGAAGAGTTTACATAGAACAGACCCTACATTAAGCTATAACATTTTAAAGAAGAAATTGGCATGCTTGCATATAGAAATAGCCAAAAATGTGAGGCACAGGAAAAATGCCATTTTGGTTTAGAAAAAAATGAAAAGGAGTTTCTTTTTACCAGTTTACTTAAGATATTTATAATTGGAATATGTGAAAATATCCATCATCTTTTTAAAAAATATATAACTATTAAAGCAGCTAAATTAGATTTTGGGGGGCAATACGCTGACTCTGTAAACTGCTTAGAGAGTTCTGTAAAGCACTATTGCTATTGCTATTATCAAAATGGGTTAGGATTTTTTAAAAAACGTATTTGCTGAAGTATCCTCATTGGTTAAGATCAGTGTTGTACCCTTTGCCTTTGCCTACAGAGTTAGGGTTAGGATGCTCTTACAGTATATCCATTCATTTTTAGTAGCTTTAAGCATGTGAGTGGATTACATTAAATTAATCCAATACAGTATGTTTTTGTTTTCATTCAGATAGTGGGGTAAATTTGAGGAGGAAGGACTTTTAAGTAAATTTGCTGCCTTGAGTTATTTACAAAAATATTAAAGGTGAGATTAAAATAAATAAATAAATGGCCTTTCTACTGATACAGGTTGTCCTCTCCTGTTGAAGACCCACATCACCATTCCATTCTCATTCCATTCCTTCATTAATCCTCATAGACAGTTCTGGACACCAAGGGCCCCAGTGACAAGGTAGTGGTGAAGGTGGTTATTGTATGAGAGTTCTTTTCATGCATCTAAGGGCGCAAACCATGGTTATTGCAGCACTTGTTACTTTTAGGCTTACTGGCTCTGCAGCTGTGCCCTGATTCAACTTGAATTATATTCAGACTTGCAATAAAATTTAATATTTCATTATACTGCCTACTGATAGTTTTGGTGGTCCTGTGTTCTAACACAATACTCATCACAATACTCATCAAGTGTATTGATGTGCAGCAGCAGCCAAAAAAGCTAATACAATCCTGGGTTGCATAAACAGAGGCATAGAATCAAGACCACGCCAAGTATTAGTACCGCTTTATAAAACCCTAGTGAGACCACACTTGGAATACTGCAACCAATTTTGGTCACCATACTACAAAAAAGATGTTGAGACCTTGGGAAAAGTTCAGAGAAGAGCAACTAAGATGATCCAAGGCCTGGAGCCTAAAACATACGAAGAACGGCTGCAGGACTTGGGTTTGGCTAGTCTAAAGAAAAGAAGAAATAGGGGTGACATGATAGCAGTATTCCAGTATTTGAGAGGCTGCCACAAAGAAGAGGGGGTCAAATTATTTTCAAATTTTTAAAATTAAGAAAGGCATTTATAAAGAATAGAAATTCAAATCAATAAAAATATATAAATGCATTTGCAGATGGATCTTTATGATTCCTAGTTTCTTTTGATGGGCAGCACAGAGGAGAAGTTAATTAATATGGTGAGAAATATAATGAATAACAATTGATGGGTGGGAAATTTCTCTGAGAATAACAGATTGCTTTCAGTTGTTTGAGACAGTTGCTTAGCTACCATTAGATTTTTAAGTCACCAGTCAAAAATCTTTTCTTTTGAAAGAGTTTTTGTTTTGTTTTTAATATAATGGTTACTATAGAGTATGTTTGATAAATTATAAATAATAAGGATTCATACACATATTTTTGTCAATAACAGAGGTTTGATGCAATTGATTTAAATGAGAACTGCAAACATTACTTAGTATCAAGAATACTTAGCATTTTACAGAACTAGTGTCTGCTTAGTGTTTACTCAGTTCTCCATCATGCACCACAAATATGTATTTCTTCATTGTAAATTGGACTGTTCAAATGGCCATCTACCTTCCCAACAATTGATACGAATTGTACTGCTATTCATTTTGAAAACAAATGTTTGAGAAAAGATGCCTTTGGGTCTATGAGAGGCTCATAAGGCATTTGATATATAGTGTGCAGAAATAATGGCAGCAAAAAGATAGTGAAAACTATATTTTCTGCTTACAACTGATGGCGGTCCACTTTTTTGTAACTCATTTGCAGACACAGATGGCCACCAAGTAGGGAAAGACTTTTAAAACATGATTTATGTATGAGAAGATTTTTACTGAACCATAGATATTAGTTCTGAAAGGAAAAAAAATAAACTGCATATTTCAGTATACTGTAAAGGAAGATGCCAATGTTCAAAAACTACTTCAAAAATAAAGGAAAATACCTGAAATACTAAACTCCTGGGAATCCTTGATAAGCAGTCTATCAATGTCTTTTAAAAGATGGATATCTTTGCAAACTAGCTTATGACCATGACAGCTGAAATTGAAGGCATTGTGTATTATAACTCTCTTCACCAGAGAAGATAGATAACTGTTTTGGCATATATTACAAGCAATGAGATTATATTTAGCAGTGATTTTTCACAGATTCTATAATCTTGGCATATGCCAAAATATTTAAATTTGATTTAATCTTCTCTCTGCCTTTTTCCTCCCAGGCATCCTAGGTGTCATCAGCACTAAGTGTCAGCATTTACAGATGCTGGAATACCATTTATTTTCTCCATTATTTTAAAATTCTTTTATTTAATACAAGAGGCACAGATCTGTGAAAAACAATTATCTTCCTTTCATTTAAAAATGTTAAGTACCTTGCAGAACCAATACAAGGATTATATGTAAGAGTAGCAGAACTATCAGTACTTTCTTCCTATTTGATTGTTCTAAAAGGATAATAAATCAAATCCTCATAGTGCATGTGCTCTGTAAGAGATAGGAAGAATATATGAACAGCAGCATTATATTGTCCATGGATGTGCGCAGAGGGGGGAGGGAGGAAAGCACAACGCAGTGTTGTTATCAAAGCCATGACTGAAAGTGGCACAACTTCAGATGTTCCACTTACCATTTTGCAGATTTTGACCCCCTGAAAATGCCAGTGGCACTGTCACAACTCAAAAAACCCTGAAGGAAGGGTATCAGAAGCCTTGCCAACATCTAGCACAAAGACAATTTGATTTGCATAGTTCCCAGTAAACCATTCACCATGAAACAGTCAACACTTGGTCTTCACTTTTTTTCTCCATCAAAATTTAATTATATGAACAATAGATAACCGGACAGGTACATTGTCCAAAACCATAGTTGGCTTAACAATGATTTCCCAAATAAGCTGCAACTGGATGACTTCATAAAACTCTTTTAAGTTAAATTGGGAACAAGTGGCCCTCATTATTTATCACAATTATGTTCATCACAACAGTCATTCATATCTTTAGCATTAAATGTTTACGGTATTATAATACGCTTTACGTGAAACGGGTCTCTGCACACCACCCTTCAGATAACCCCGATCTAATCTAAATATTCTGTCCTGTTCGAAATGGCCTTTGAAATAAAGAACTGCAGTCTTACTAGTGATATGCAGGCTCCTTTCCTGCAGAAAGTAAGATAGTTTCTCCTGGGTGCCCCAGTATTTTTTAGTTTTTAAATAAAAATCGAAGTAAGCAGGCCTTTCTATAGAGTACAGTTCGCAGTCAACAAGGATATATCCAGTGTCTTCTGTGACTGGTGCTCCACAAATGGAACTCCATTAAACTTCCCATATCTTGCCATGGAGTCCAGTTGTTTGAAACGAGCTTTAGAAAAAGCTCTTCTGTGATGTTGAGGCATGTAAGTTGCTAAACATTTTTATAACTTACTATAACTTACTAACTTAATTTATCTTACTGAAGATAAATACTAAAAAATGTGAACAAAACATTGCCATAAATATATTAATTAATAATATATTTGGGTTTGTTTGTTTTTTTAAGTGATCATTTCTACAGTATATTTGCCAGTATGCATTTATTATGATTAAACTTCCTTTCGGAATTGCACATTTCTTTTATAAAAATCTGCTCCATATCATTTTGAAATATTTTGTAGTTTTGTATTTTAACTTTTTTAAAATAATAAAAATAAAATATTTCAAAACAAAAAAATCTGCTCCGTATCAGTACACTGCCCAGAATAAAATTGTATTATCTTTCTGCTGACAATTATATTTGCAATGACCTTCATTTTCCCATTTGGTTCAAGCTTCATAAAAGAACAAAGAATACTATCCAGAACAGCTCCCACATACTGTCCTCAAATATTTCACCTATCATGCAGCTTCCTCAAAAAGAACTTCCTGCTTCCAGGGTAACAGGAAACATTTCTGGACAAGTAGTGATTTGTCTGAAGTCCACTCCCTATAGAAGGGACATGGGAGAGATCAAAGCTCTTTAGGGAGGAAGCTGAGGAGAATGGGAGGGAATAGGAAAGTAGATGCCAAAGATATCAGAATGGTGAGAAATCAAGGTATTAAAAGGATAAATGGTGTAAAGAAAATAAAGAACTTAGAGGAAGAGTAACACAAAATTGGGAAAAAAGTTGAGGGTATCAGCTGCAGCATCATCACTGTTCCAAAACGAAGCTTTTGGGTGTATCCTGTTGTACTGTAAACCATCTCAGCTACTTAGCACCTTTCAAGATTAGATAAACGTTAGATAAACCCCTTCACCTTCCATTTCCCACCTCCCCTACAGTATTTCTGTATCAGTTGTCAGGAAAAAAAATGAAGTGGGAAGAATTTTCCCAAGCTTTGGAAAAATGAGAACTTTGTCTCCAGATGTAATCTAAACTGCTGGATCTGGACAGCCTTGAATCCTCAATTTTCAACCTAAACTAGAGTTAGGCTAAACTAAGCTAAGGTTCTATAATTTAGACTTTTCACATGAAATCCCTGATTTTACTCTCCCTCCTTGTCATCTCTCTAGGATGCTGCCATTACAACTATACTTAGGATAACACATCTATTTTCCCTTCATTTCTAAAAAAAATTAGTTCCTGGATTAGGGATGTGCTGACTCTTAAAACAGCTAGGAAAAATGTTATAAGGTGGATCAAGCTTTGAGCTAGGTATAGTCCAGAACTTGACCAGTTAATGAATATGTGCTTCAGTCAGGATATTATCTTTGCATTATAGTTTCCCAAGTCACAATGCAAAAAAATTGGAAGGAAAGAAAGCAAGTGAATAAACATAATGCAGGCAAATGACCCTCTGCCCAAGGCCTTATGGGTAATGTTCTTGTCTTTTGAATTTTTTTTTCTGGACCTTCCTTTTTAATAGTGCCATTACTGATTTCAGTTTTTTGCTTTACTGTTTCATTTGTGAGCCACCTAGAGTCATAAAAGACTGGAGCAGCATATAGATTAAATAAATATAAACCAGTGTTTTAAATGTGCTGATAAGATGATAACAGAACAGCTGTTTTCAAGGAAAATATCTGAGTATCATCTCACAAATATATTGCAGAAAAGTCATCATTTAGCATGATCTAAAATGGACATCAGTCTTTCATTTAAGTAAACTGTTATTATTATGTGCTTCTCTTATCAGCTAGAACAGAGATATGGGCATGTTCCCCTTTATTCACATATTTCTTGATCATGCTTTTATTAATTGCCCATTTGGCCATGTCTTGCATTTCTTTCTATTTTTCAATCTCAGTTCATGCTTTCAGCAAGCATAGGCCAATGAGGTGTAGTGGATCATATATCATTAGGCAACATGGAGAAGCTGTGGCATAAAAAGAAACAGGTACTGGTAGACTGTAAATTTGGGAAGGAAATAAAGAGATGAGTTACTAAGGATAGAAAGTTAATTATGTTTTAGAACTGAGATAGGTAACACGTTTTGAGGAATATGAATCTACACAACGTTGTTATTGGAAGTGAAATGTTGGTAATGATGTTCTGAATCAAAAGGGGTTAAAATCAGTGTGCTTCTTTGACAGGAAATCTCCTAGCAAAGATGGGTCCCTGTCACTAGCCACCAGTGAATTATCTGGG
This sequence comes from Azemiops feae, assembly GCA_023970755.1. Taxonomy (NCBI): domain Eukaryota; kingdom Metazoa; phylum Chordata; class Lepidosauria; order Squamata; family Viperidae; genus Azemiops; species Azemiops feae. The sequence continues at coordinate 158,727 of JALGBA010000086.1, read as the reverse complement.
ACCAATTAAGGCACCAGACGTATGGCAAGGATACAAAAAGTATTACAGATATGTGACTCATCCTACTATGAGGAAGTGGCAGAAATTCGTTCATTCATTCATTTGATTTATATGGTCACCCAGTTCATTAGAGCAACTTTAGATGGCTAACAACAGATAAAAACTGAATACAAAATGAACAACAATAACGCAAAAACATTTAGTGCAGATAGATAAAACCCAATCAACAAAAAATTAACAACTCCTCATGAAGTCCAACTAACCTCCTGATTCACACGCCCAGAAAAATATCTAGTTTTTAAAGCTACCAAGCTAAATCATGCTACAAAGAATCTTTTCATACAAAGTGGTATAAGAGATCAATGAAAGAGATGTGAATAGGTAGTCGACTTTTCATGTTGAAATATAATGCAATATTAAAATCCCACCCAAAAATCGTGAAAAGCGGTAGTGACAGCAAATATTTCAGTTTTAATTTTTAATATGGTATATATTGATAAATATAACCAATACTAACAAAAGATTCTTTGGGATCCCCCATAATTTTTAAAAGTGAGAAGGGATCCCGAGGAGAAAAAGTTTAAAAAACACTGTTTTAGGGGAACTAAAGAGAAGGCCATCTCATGCTGTGTTTTAATGGCTGTTTTTATTCTGAGCTGTTTGTTTTGTCTGTGTATTTGATGCAAAGCTCAAAGGTCAAGATGCATATATTTAAGGATGGATTTGTATAATAATATCACAGATTGCAAATAATAATTTTTCCATCATCATGATTTGCCATGAACACATATGGCTGGAAAACTACAAAAAACCAAAATGGTCAGATTATTAATCTATATTACCCCCAGGAAGCCTTGGAAATATAAAAAGTATGGAATTTATTTCTGAACATAGTTTATAAAAAATTGCATGGTAAGTCAATAGCCACTTAAAATCAATTGCATCATCTTGTTATTTTCCAATAAAATGATTACATTATTATAGCAACATAATTAAGATAAGTAAGATATTAAAAAACAAATGGAATATAATGCTCTAGTATATTCTCAAAAATGTGAGCTTCAAAGAAGATATTGGTAATTGATAGAAAATATTGTTTTTGTGTCCTTTCATTGTCTTAAGAAAATTGAATAAATTTAGTAATATTGAGCATAAAAATATTTTATAAAATTAAAAATGCTCAATATAATCAGTGACAAATCTCTTTGAGGATTTATTATTTCTGTGTTTTACTTGTAATAAAAAGTAATTTATAATTCTTCATAATTCTATGGTGTAAGATTTAAAAAAATAGCAATCTTACCCCTTAAGTGTGGATCCCAAGTTCATTTGGTTCCATGTCATGCATTCAAGTTGAGAAGTCATTTGGTATATATTGTCACTGTTACGAAAATATTTCCAGTTAGTACTAAAATTATATAATCTACTTCAAATAATTAGTTAACAGAGAAGTAACATTATTTCCTTTTTCAGAACAAAAATCAAAAAGCAATCTAAAGTAATAAAGTAGTTATACTTTGTAAATTCGTAGATAAATTTATAAAAAATAATTTATAGTTCATAAATTTTAGGGAAACAAGATAAGAGTGAAAAAAGAAAATATTACGAGAAGATCTACTATGGAGATTTGGACTTTTCCAAGAGAGATGATAGATAGACCCAAAGATACTACCTCGGTTTAAAATATCTGTAACTTGTGGAAGCCCTGTTTAAATCCAGTATTTTGTTTATGACCATATACAGATTATACTACCTTTTTACAACTCTTTGTAAGTTACATTACTGAAAGATTGTGAATTTGTATCAAGTGTTTCATTATCACATGGGCAGCCCAGCTGGTGGTAGAACACCATCTTCTTATCATCTTTACTATCTCCTCCTATTATGATGATGATGGTTACTCTGTTGCTTTGCATGTAGACTGAAAGCTTCTGCACTGGAGACAAATTCCTTGCATGTCTAATCATACTTGGTCAAATAAAATATTCTAATATTTTCTACTTTTATTAAATTGAATACAATTGTAAAATTATTTCTGTAATTTTACTCCCAAGAAGTAAGAACTATAACTGGTTTCATTGTTTCTAAATCTGTAATATCATTCCTTGTTTTTGGAAGAACATACAGTATTGTTAAAAGATTTATCAAAAACTGTGTTACATAAGTAATTAGCTGATTTAGCTAATCTGACACAATATCATATAATATCATCAGAAAATTATTAGTACTAGTCAAAGAAGAGCAAGAAGAATTTAGATTTCTTTTTCTTGAATACTTTTTCCATATAACAATAGTTAAGGCTCTTCTCTTTTTCTGTCTTTTTTATTTTTTCTCAACAGGCTGACCTCTTCTACAACTCTAGCTGAATATGTCCCTCAATCACAAATACATTTTAGGCAGATGCCCAAATTACCCAGATAGATATTCATAGCACATCATTCATTACAAACATTGGAGAAGACAAATTATCATTTGAAAAATCTCCCTTTACATGATGTTTTCCAGAAACATGTTTTACTGGCTAAGAAGTGAATTAAACATATTTACAAACTAAATAAATACTCTGTCTAGATAAAAAAGAATATCATTTCTGCATGTGTGCATGTATGTATATGTATACTCTCTACTAGTTTGTATCATGCTCTTAATTATGAGACAAAATCTTTCTGTAAAAACCTTAGTGTGTTCAATATTTCCTAAAAAACATATTTACATGAATCATCCATTTATTGTAAATTCATTTACCTTGTTTTCTGAATTATGAGCAAAACATAGCAAAATATATTTTAAATCATTTTCTCTACAGCAATCTGGAGTTTAAATTTTGCCAAAATACTTTTTACATACATACACACACACACACATACACACACAGGCACCTGAAGAAAATAAAGTTAGATGACTTAAATTGCAAGGTATGTGTAATACCATTTATCATTACCTCAGCATACTATTATTCATTAGAGTGTCCAAATTACTATTATGTGACTACAATGACCTGCATATCAATTCAGAAATTGTTAAGACACTCCTGCAGTTTTCTTTTTGCAACAGAAGCTCGTGCTGGTCTGTGCCACCACATTTTACAATTCCATGCATTCTTCTTGTAATGCTGATGTAATTAATTCCTCAAGGGCCCTGATTTTTATTAGAAATGCCAGACCTTGCATTTACAGCAGGAGATTTTCCTTTAATTTTATTTCATTTGACAGTTCATTTATAAGAGCCTCCTCCACAAAATCTCTCTTTTTTTTAAATTTGCTTTTTCATCAAGTCATACACTTACTCATCTTGTCATCAACAAAAAGACACAAAAATTGCCAGGCCTGAGAAGAAAGCTAGAACTTGAACATTACTGGCGATAACTTTTTACTTATAGTAACAGAAAATTTGATGTAATCTTCTCAAAGCACACTGTTATGTATTTATATAGACTGGGCATGGAGAAGTGGAACAAATAAATTAGAAAACCGAATAAACTTCAATTCAGTAATAAATTGCACTGCAGATAGTTTTTGACTTAAAAGCAGTCAATTAGTGACTATTCGAAGTTACAACAGTCCCCAAAAGGGAATGGCAACCCAGTTTCAAAGTTCCATGGTCACATGATCGTGTCTTGGGCATTCGACAACCAACCCACACTTACAGCCATTTTCAAGGCCTCCACAGTCATGTGACCATGATTTACAACTATTTTGCCAGAAACTGGCATTTACTTCCAGTTTTTGGCAAAAAATGTTCCATAGTAAACGAGTTAACTTAATGATTGCCACAAAAAAGGTTGTAAAATCAGATCTGATCATTGGTGACCCACCTTATAACATTATGACTTACAACTGTAATTGCCAGGCTCAATTACTGTTATAACTTGAGGACTGCCTGTATAAAAAGAAACTATAGATATCTGTAGGATCAAAGTCAATACCCATCGAGTGTTCATTTTTCAGACCACCCAGCTAGATGCTCCTTGGGTCACAAAAGTAACTGAAAAGTACTGAAGACAGTAGCCAGGTTCAGACATTGAGCTAAGCCAGTTTTTACATATGATTCTAGTATTCTATGAAAGGAATACCTTAAAAGTTCCCCATGACCATACATTCAGTTTTAGCTTTTTCTCATGAGGGAATTGCTACCTCTGTCATCATTCTGGATGCTGTTTCCTTCAGACCTTCCTGCTCTCTAATATTATGAATTAATGGCAACACCTATAAAGTTTCCCAGCATTCAATCATTCAAAAGCTTAGAAATGCAGTTCATCATGCAACCAATGCAAATTATCTGTCAGTATGAATTTCAGCACAGAGAAACTATTTGGTGACAGATGTAATCTAAGCCATTAGAAAAACAAAAGGTTATATACTAATTTTAACTTTTCCTTTACACAGCAGACTTCACATTGTTCACAAATATTTTGGGTCTTGTCCGAAATATTTCTTAAGTGTATCCTGTTGGAAGTTCTGGAAACGTGCCTCTTGTCATTCTCATGAAAATCCACTGTGTATTATGTTAGGAGGCTTCATTGTTTGTATTTTAATTAGTAACCTTTACCTAAGGCCAAATATTATGAAAGATGCCAAAATCAGATCAGTACTTACCTCTTAAAAGAAAAACAGTTGTTGGAATGTTCAGGTTACATCAGGCAAGCCAGTATAGAGAGAGGGAGAAAAGAAGGTGATTCATCTGTCACATTTATGAAGTGCTGCTTGGTGCCTTCTCCTCGAAGATAAGTGCTTTAGGTGCTGCATATGGAGTGCTGCATACATTTGTGTTTCCTGCACCATTGTGCATATCTGGCAGAAATCTTGATTCATTTGTTTGTATGTGAAATATGGCATGAATGTGTGAATCAGTCTGCATTTTAGAAAATTTTTAAGGAAGTTTCCTTTAGTGTGGTCATGAAACATGCTAACGTGCAGACTTGCATGTGAAACAATGATTCTATGTACTGTATATGCTGTTGCATGCGAGTGCTTCTGCTTGTGACATTTTGCGCCTGAATTTATAATATCCATTCTTTTTGATATATTACTACTTTCAGAATTTGCTTTTAACCCTGTACAGCCTACTTCCATATTTTCATTAACTCATTTTATGTTTTTGAGAAGGCAGAAAGTGTCGTGGAAAGGTAGGAAGGGCTGTTGGGGAACAATCTCATCAAACTGTCTTAAAATAAATGGATGTTTTGTGAATGGTGTATCATAGCAGCCATTTAATGAGATAGGCCAACATATATTTTCAAGATTCCACATAGGCCCACCATCTCCCAAAAGTTGGAGACCACTGGGTTCAGAGGCATAATCCATTTTTTGAGATAATGTATAGCTATCATGACTGATGGCACTACCAAAAAGTTCTGCATTTTAATGATCTCCAGTTCACCAAAACAAAAATTATATAGACTCCGTGTCTCTATATCTATATCCCACTTTTAGGGAGACATTCCATATGGCAAATAGCCCATAGTGCAACTGTTGATACCTTGCCTCATTAGGACTGTGGTGTTATTTTTTTCTCAGGAACAGAAAATGTTGCTATTGTTGTTATAAGGGCAGACTTGATTTAAAAAATGATATCTTTTTTAAAAAACAGGAACAATTGCAGTTTTGAAAGATGCAGATAATGCTTGTCCTTTTTCAAAAGAGTAATAGAATTCCAAACATCTGCTTACTCAAAATTTATCCTAAATTAAGATGTGCTATATTTTAATGATCAAAATTATGATTATTATTTAAATGCTTAAGTGATGTAATAGACTGACTGAGGTTCAATAAATTCCATCTAGCACAGGGGTGTCAAACTTGCAATGTCACGTGACGTGTCGCGACGTATCGTGACTTTTTTCCATTGCCGGCAATGAGGTGGGTGCGGTTTCAGCATGATGCATCCAGCAGTGGTTCATCTGTCTAATTAAACAGTACCCTGTTCTGGAGATGGATATAAAGCCACTTTAAATATAAGTGTACAGTTTAAGCATTTTTAACCCATAATTGTTACCAGAAGCCCTGTAATTTTATTTGTGCCTTTTCAGCTCTGGATAGTACATTCACTGAGTTAGACAAGATGGTCAGACTACACTCAAAGGCAATTACATGGTCAAATCTCCTTTTGAACAGTATCCGAAACAGATCATAAATCCAGCATAAAAATTGGTCTCAAGATCTTATAAGCTACAATCTCTGAATCCATTTAAATGAATGTGAAAAATCCTAAAATAGGCATTTAAAACCATTGTTTTTGCTTCCTTTTTAAAGCATAAACTACTGTATTTTTTATTTTGTTTTACTTTTGGTTTCTCTTAATCCACTGTACAGTATCTTTCACATCATTTTTTCATTGTGAAAGAAATTATATGGCAGTCATTTCTTTTCAGGGATCTATAAAAAATCTTATGCTAAATCACCTTTTATATATTGCCAGTTATATATAAAAGGCCACTGAGAAAGAGTGATAAGGAAAGGAATGTTCTTTCCATTGCCACATGTATCCTCCTCTCTCAGTATCGGGCTAAACACAAAATGATTACCAAAAATTAATTCTCCTTTATCCAATTAATCCACATAACAAGGAAGTCTGGCTACACAGTAAATTGGGGGCACAAATAGTACATAAGGGTTCAAATTCTGCATTTGAAAAATGAAATTGCTTCCCATTCTAAAAGTAATAATGTGTAATGGAAATGGAAATCAAGAAAACCTACTAAAGATAAATTAACAGAATCTTATCTGCTCAATGAATCTCCTAATCACCATGTCTAGAAGAACAGCAAAAAATATTTGCTGTATTTTGCTACACAGAAAAAAAATAAAATACAATTTCCTGGGACTAAATCCCATTACAGTCATTGGGGGTAGCTTCAATTCAAATAAGTATGAGTTTCCATTATAAATCTAAAGCAGTAGAATTACTTTTGAATAAACATGCAGAGAAGTCCATATATATTTCAACTGCAATTAATAAAAATTAACTGGAATACAAATCTGAAAAATCCAGATTACTATGCCTTTTAATTTATGAGGGAGCAGAAAATAACTGCATGAGGTTATTTATGATAGCATCTCAGAGGAATTAAAAACTGTATTATGTAATTTATTCACATATAATTTAAATTGTTTTACAACTCTCCCATACAGAAAAATACATTCTTGGAACCAATGCCTCTTTTTTCAAATATTTGCTTTAAGGCAAAATTCAAAAGAATTAAATTCAAAAGAAAATCATTGCAATGGTTTTAAATGAATTTCCCAAATCACTGGAGATTAACTACTTAATTTTTTTTTAGAAATAAAATAAGGAAGAGGAAAACATTTGTGCAGGCAGAATTAATGTTAGCTGGAGTGAAATAAAAGGAAATTAATACTGAGGGGAAAAAATATCTTAAAAGGAAGCCAGTAGTAGATCACAAACAGTTTGTTTTGGCCTGTATTGCAGCCTACGAGTTCTTGACCTTGGTACAGAAAGAGCTATAATCTGAGCTGCAACTCCTCCACTATTAAAGACTTTGCAAGTGTGACTCATAGTAAATTTTCATTTTCAAACATGTTTACTGTATCAAAATGCATAATGTAGAAAAGTTCATAGTGTAACTTAAATAGAGTATACCCAATGAATATTTAAAGCCAGTGTTGCTTTGTTTTCATCTGCCTGGCCATTTTATACCAATGCAATATTCCCAACAGATGAAGACTGTTTTTACATTTAATTCAATGAGCCACTACCTAGGTCATACTTCCATTTTGATGGATCTGGCAGGTTAGGCAAAGATTTACCATTTTCAAAAAAACAGAGTCCCCGGCTACTTCCTCCAATCCTGTCTGATACAGTATGAGCCTTACACTAGAATAATGACAGGGTTTCATTGGACCCCTTCCTCAACAGTAGGCATTACTTCAGGGTTGTGACCAATCAGTGTTTGAGAGATATATTTTAGTTTCTGGGTATTGGGTCTGCACCCTTGTTTAACTTCCTTGAAGATCTACTGTATTTAGCTGACTAGATTTTTGAAATATCACAACATGGCTGACTTTCTCCCATATCTACCTGGGTTAATAAATTAACTAAGCACGCTAAACTTTTATTAATCTGTCAAGCATATTGTATTGTGCAAATTCAGTTATGGTTTCACAAGCCATCTTACCAATTCAACTAATTAACAGTGTTGTTCTTTCTTTTACATATAGATTTATAAGAAATACGTTACCATGCTCAATTTTTTCCCTGCAGTCTCACTGTAACAAGAGAGGCTACATCTGGTTCAGTTCTAATCACTTTAATGAGTGATAGCATTTTTGTCTAAAAAAGCAATCTTAAGGATATAAATGTTTGGTCATTGAGCAAGGCAAAAAGTTTTGAATTATTAATGAACTTACAACAGAGTTCACCACTCTTAAAGAACAAGCAGAAAAAGGTCTGTCTCATTTCATAATAATATTTGGCAATAGCAACAATTTATCCATAGTACTTCTACTACACTTTCATTCCACACTCAAAGACAAAAAACAAACAGATGTCTTCAGGGACAAAGATCAGAGAAAAAAGAGAGGAAATTATCCAATGTTGCTTCAGTTTTATATATCTCATTCCTAGATATTTTTATTTAAAATTGGATTCTAATGACTTTAATAAACAAGCTTTTCTAGTGAGGTTAAGGAACATAATACGTGGAAAGTTAAGATATTAAAAAAAAAAAACTTTAAAGACTTAAATAAAGCCTTCTTGTCCCTGCAAGAAAGGCTGTGCCGACTAAAGCCTCTTTTTCAAATTACAGAAAGTAACAATTTTATTGTGTCCAGCAATAATTCTACAACAGTATGTTGTGTGTCTTGTTCTGGTTAAAGAAAGATTCAAACAAACAGAAACAAATGCAGACATGGACAACAAGAATGACCAAAACTTATAAACAAAGTCCTAAGAAGAGAAATTGAGGTAGATATGAGAGATAATAGAATAACAAAGTTGAAAGGGACCTTGGAAGTCTTCTAGCCCAACCCCCTGCTCAAGTAGGAGACCCTATACCATTTCAACAAATAGTTGTCCAATCTCTTCTTAAAAACCTCCAGTGTTGGAGAACCCACAACTTTTGGAGGCAAGCCCTTCCGCTGATTAATTGTTCCAACTGTCAGGAAATTTCTGCTTAGTTCTAAGTTGATACTGTCAGATCTTGGAGTGAACCCCGTGCCCCATCCCACAAAGTACACACAGGGCTGAAAAAGAGAGGAGGAATTAGCCCCTCTCATTCTGTTGATGTAATAAATTCTAAAAGCAAGAATGATCCCTCAGTCCATTCCAATGCATATACAGTTTGACCAAATACAAGATGACAGATTCCTTCCTATCTCAAAAAAAAATCATACAATCTAAAAACTGACGTGGAGAAAACAATAGAAGAGAAGATAAATGGAAGCAGAAGTAAGCAGGGTAACAATCTGAGGAGGTTTATTTTGTATTGCTTATGCTTAGTTAGACACTTTGGTGCAACAGAATAAGTACATTGTCCAATTTGTATACTATCCAATAATATCATTGTACAAAAAGGAAAAGTGCTGTTTCAGCAGGGAGGGGGAACCGCCACTTAAAAAAATCCAGTAGCATACAATGCCCTTTCCAATGTATCTGAAAGCACGTTCTAAAAACAGGACCTCTCTTCTGAAAGGTTTGGATGTAGATTTGTGCTTTGTGATCATCATTGATGTGATGAAGTAATCCCATAAAAAAAATAAACCTAAAGGTTGATAAACAGTCAGCAATCAATGCAGATTTTCAGTGAACAATAATAATCAATTATAATGATGTAATCAAGCCAAAGGCACAGATAACTTCTACCAAATCCCATCTGCTCAGTAATAATTACAGCCGGCATAGTCTTTATCAATGCAATCTTATGGAATCTAGAAAATCCAACACTATTGCCTGAGTTCCAATATTTTCAGCATGCTCATGGACACCAAAATCAAGACTTTGCATTTGATTTTACTTTTGTGTTGTATTTTTTTTTTAATTTTGCTCATCATTGACAGATAATTTTTTGTTCCTTTACATTAGCTATAAAGGAATAATTTATATTAAAAAAGTTTCTCATATTGAAGAATGTAAGGTACTGTAGCAAGCAAGAAAGGTGGAATCTTCAAAGTTCCCATTATCTTCTGCCAGTGGTAAAAATGAGCAAGAAGAATCATAAGCATAACTACATTGGGATATAACTGCAAGAAAACAGGGAGGAAGCAAGATACCTTTTGAAGAGATACGTTAGAAAGAGTAGATATTTAAGGAAGGTTGTGGGGTGATCAGAGAGAGATAAATGCATTTGGCAACTGAATGCTATAAAAGGGATAAATGAGAAAATAACAAAATTCATAGAAAAGTTTGTAGTCAGGCATGGATCAATATTCCTTCCTGAAAGGCAATATGAAAGACATATTAATAGCCTTGAGAAATATGGAACTGATGGTTAGAACGGCAATTTTGTCTTTTGCCACTTTCTTTGCTCAGAATCTCTATGCAGAGCTAGAGCAGATTAAGAGAAAAACTGGCATTTTGAGCATAAATGTAAATGAAGACTCAATCATCCAAGCCAAAAGCATCCAAAAAGGTTAAATCATGGCAACTAGACCAAAGTTCATTAAACTGAGTTGTTTCGTTATTCATTCAAGTAACTTCTTCAGTCAAAATGAAAAAATTAAGTTAGGCAGAGAATCAGAGGGTCACTGGATTGCACCAACTCTTGCCATAACAACTGCAGGGGTTTCTCTGCGATACAATGCCATGATTTAACCTTTTTGGATGCTTTTGGCCTGGATGATTGAGTCTTCGTTTACATTTGCAATAAATACATTTTGGGAAGACACCCTAGCAATTGTTATGGCAAGAGTTGGTGCATTCCAACGACTCTCTGACTCTCTGCCCAACTTAAATTTTTCATTTTGACTGAAGGCGTTAAGTAAAGAGACATCACAGTTTAATGAACTTTGGCCCAGTTGCCATGATTTAACCTCTTTTGATGGCATTTTGAGCATTTTTACAATATAATTCACCACCCTGTTCTATATAGTTTTATTTGCACATTCAATTTTACTGAGTTCTTTGTAGCAATATGTATAAACTGAAAAATTGTCCTGGTTTTTTTATTTGAATCTAAATCAATAAGCATTCAGAAAAATAAAGCCAAATTTTATTATATCTCCGTCTAGCATCATTATTTTTAGAAATCTACATTATGAAATTATTGAAGTTGTAAGTCCATAGGCACTATGGAGCTTCAGCAGTTACTGGAAAGTCAGTTATTTAAGGTCTGTACATTGAAAAAATAACAATTTTCCTCATTCATTCAATCAGGATTCTGGGACATCAATGCTTTTTGGAGTTCTGATTTTGCCATGGAGGAATCAAATAATTAAAAAAAATAACATTAAAAGCTACAGGTTTGAAGAGTGCCAATCAGAGACCAGAATGCAAAATTTATACAAGATATATAATTCAGATTTATCAGAAGTCTCAGATTGGGACTTGAAGAATAGAATTTCATTTCTACAAATTAAGGTTTTAAATAGGAGAAATTAAAATAGACATATAGGAGTACAGTAAATATCAAAAATGTAACTTTTAAAATTATAGTGACTGGTTGGTAGTGGTATATTTCTGCTGTGAATCAGACTAAGAAAATAAATCTTAGCTTCTAACGTATAGACTTAAGAAATTTAAGTCTGGTTCTATGTGCTGTTGAGTGGATAAGAGGAGCAGCTAAATATATGGCAGAAACAATGTTCTGTCAACCCACAGATTAAATAGGGATTACAGATTATAATTATATTGCTAATACATAGCAAAGAACTTTAATAAAGCCTCACAAGTTTTTTACAATTAGTTATAATTAGAAAGAAAAGCCAGTTTTATTTCTCTACAATACTTCTTAAGACCTAAACATTTTGTTAAATAATTTCACCACACCATTAGAATGACAATAATACTGAAATAATAAACATGTGGGAGATAAATCCCACTGAACTCAGGGAATCTACCAGATTGTAGGATCTTTTCAGTCACTGTGTGAATCCTCTGGAACTCCTTTTCAGGGAGCTGTTTGTCCTTAACAATCTTGTGGGAATTGCCGAAATGATTTCTTTTCACATATAATATTGCTTTTAAAAAATAAATTATCTTTAAAATGTCATTGTTATGTTTCTCTGCTATTTCTCTTTCTCTTCAGATATGCTATCTGTAAATTTGTAACTGTTGGCTGTTTTAAATGATGTTTTAAAGATTACAAATAGAAATAAAAACTAATACAGACTACAATAACATAAGAATGAAAAAGTAAATATGTAACTGCAGTGACCACCTAAAACTTTATAGAGAAAATAAGGATATAAATACTTTAAAGCAGACATGTCAAACTCGTGACGTCATATGACATCATGCGACATATCGGGACAGTTTTGCCATTGCCGGCAATGGGGTGGGCGCGGCTTCCACGTGATGCGTCCAGCCCGCGGGCCTGCAGTTTGACACCCCTGCTTTAGAATGAGTGAATACATAAAAAGGTTCCAGTTATGATTGGAGAAGAAAGTTTGCAAAATCAGCTGCTAAGAAAAAGTAATTTTCACGTAGATATATCTACAAATGAGCCAACATTAATTAAAATAAGAGAAATCTTTAGCAATTGCTTGGACAAATGAGGTTCATGCAAGTAAAAGGTTATTTTAAACCAGGGGTCTTCAAAGTTGGCCCTTTTATGACTTGTGGACTTCAACTCCCAGAATTCCTCAGCCAGGCACCAGAGCAGAGGCTTCCTGCTCTAGGAGACACAGCTCCCGTAATTCTCAGTTCACATGGCCATGGTGATTAGGAATTGTAACAATTGAAATGCATCTGAAGGATGCCATTTTGGGAAAGGTGGAATCTGACAAGGCCAGATCTTTGCCTAAACAACATCTTTTTCCAGTCTATTTGTTGCTTTTAGTACCAGGCTGTAGAAGTTAGGGATACTATTCTGTTCCACAGCTGACCACTGATACTCCACAGCTCAGCTGTTGCTCATTAAGCTTAATGAAGCAAAGCTCAGTGTGGCCTTGGATCTGCCTGCAAATTCCTAAGCAGTCATTTACATCTCAGGTGCTCGATGCTTGTATCTTCTGTCGGAGTCTCGCCTGCTTGGCCTTGATTATAACAAAACAGGGAATTGCCTCCCTTTGATCTGATTTTAAGATTCAGCTTTATGCACTCAGCATTTAGGGTCATGAAATTTAAACTTACTTCTGATAAGATAGAAAGTTCTGGATCTAATTTTTTGGACTCTCATCCTCTTTCCCCATCATGTCTGATTTGTAACAACTTTCCTGACTAAAGGTTTTAAAGAACTTAAAAGCTTGTAGTGCTTTTGAAATTGATCATGCTTGGTCTAAAGATAGTAAGAATTTTGATAGGGTCATTAAAATACCAAATATACATCTAACAGATACATTGTTAAGTCTGGGTCTACACACACCTCAGTCTTTTTGCCTGAAAAAAAATGTCTTCTACTGTTCTGTTATTCGCCGATTTCTCCATATGAATAAGACTAATTGATTAACTAATTTCTGACACTTGACATCACTGCAGTTCTCTAATATAGAAAGAGTAGGTTTTGAGAACAGGAGAGATGCTGACATTTTCCTATCCATTAGTTAACACAACTACACAGCCAGGCATATTCCTCTACAGCAGCGATCCTCAACCTTTTGGGCACCAGGGACCAGTTCCACGGAGAGAGGTTTTTCCATGGACCAGAGGGAGTGTGGTTTTGTGTGCTGCCTGCATCCCGTGGATGGGGCTTTGCTTATTTGTGCAGACCGGTTGCTAGCATGCCGTGGCCCAGTACTAGTCCACAGACCGGTGGTTGGGGACCCCTGCTCTACAGTACAATTAAGCTCTATTGCAGCTTTCCAGCCTAGGATGCACCACTGTGCTACAGCTATAACTTCTATGCTGACTAAGAATTCTGGGAAGTACAGTCCCCGTTCCTATGGAGGGTCTGCCTGAAGTGAAGGAGAATGTTTTATAGTTCCTCTTCGCAGAGCTCCCTTTTGTTATGTGCATAATATTTCTCAGCAGTTTCTGAGACATAGGATTGTTCCAAGTTCACCAAAAGTTGAAGAATAGGAGGGGGAAAGGGAAGGGAAAGAGGAGACTTTAGTTCTGGCTGGTAAGCAAGCTCAAATTAAATGAAAAGGTGCTCCCCCTTCCTCCCCGCAGGTCCTGCTCCATGGTCTTATCCAACAAAACAGCAAGGGCTGCTGGCCCCAAGGACGTGCTGCTTTTTAAAATGTATGAGGATCAAACCCTAAAGCTCATTAAGGATAGAAGTTAACTGCTTGATAGCTTCGATTTGGTAGGCAGACAAGTAATTCTTCTATTTGTCATCTCCATCATATTCTTAGGCACAGTTGCCATCACTCTCTTTAAGATTCACCTTAAGGACCCAGAATGCTATATAAGAGTAGATGCACCTCACATCTCTCAGATATAAACTCTGAAAGGAGGGTTTCAAGAATGTGCTAAGCACAGTCCAAGAGAGGAAAGAAGAATGGTGCATTCTGAACTAGCAACCTACAAACTTAAAATAGTAATGTTCTCTTTTCTCAGAGTTGGTGAGAACTGCAGCAAGAGGCTATTTATCCTGATTAATTTTAAAACTCAAGAATTCTGGGACACTTTTCTCCTCAGAGATGCCTTTAAACACTTTTAAGTACTTCTGTTTCTTTCTGTCCTTCTGTATTAATGGAATTATTTCCTTCCTCCCATGTTTCAGAAGATGGGCTTTTGTCACTGGCTAGAATGAAGAAAAATTAAGGAACTAAGTTGTCAGTCCTACAGCTTGCTAATTAGCAGCTGAATGTGTTCTATAACTTTCTATCACACTTCTATCACCAGTACTTTTCCCTTAAACCAGATTAGTCTCATTCATTTCAATGCGTACCAGAATGATATATTGCAAACACTTCAGAGTGAATGCCCTGGGAAAAAAAGTCATTCTCTCTTTTGAAAAGTCACATGTTTCTACCAGAGGACAAGAGCAGGTCTGAAAAGAAGGATCGAGTAGAATGGCAAAAAAAAAAAAACCTCATCAATTTTTGGCAGTCATCATCCCACTGGGAAAGTTTTCAAGAAATATTGTGCAGATTTTCAGCCTGCTGTTATTGATAAAAGTTGACACTGAAGAGAGACGTTCATGGCAACAGCAAAGTTTACACTGAACGTCTCCAGCCTGGTGCCCTGCAAGGATTGAGACTCTAAAGTCCACCATTCCTTGCCTACATTGCAACTGGTAATTACTCAGGAAAAAATCAAGTCCTCTTTTTGTTTAGTTGCTACATGTCTTTTTTTTTTTTTTTTTTTTTAGTTTTCCTCTACTAGTCTGATGGGATCATCCCTTCGAAAATAATATTTGGCTACAGTCAGGAGGACAACCTGGAGGCACAAAAAAGACTCCACTGTTGTCTGTCAATGTTTGCCCACACCTTTAATCATCTTTAATAAGCCAGTTATATCATAATTCTCCCTCCCCAGTGTTAATTATCTTTCTTTCCAAAGAAAACTAGCGGTTGGTGATGCGGTAAGCTCTTTGTCCTATTCCCAGAGGTAGGATAAAGTCAAGCGGAAGGAAGGAGGAAGAAGAGAAGGAGCTCTTCGCTTCAGTGAAACATTGCAGCCCATCTCAAAAGCTGATTGGCCAAGCTTCAGGAGGCGAAAGAGGATGGAGGATACAGTAAAGATTCGCACCTGTTGTAAGGATTCCTCAGGAGAAGAGCCTGGCTGCTGGAGCAACTGTCTGTGGGAGTGTGGCAGCCGTACACTGGGGGAGGCACCGAATATTGTTGGTCACCTGCAGATAAAGCATAAGAAATTCACAATCTCACAGCATGACTCATTAATGTCACATGTTGGGGTGGGAAGGCAGTGTTCCCTAGTCACTCTCAAACTGCAAGAGTCATCAACTGGAGCAAGGACCACTCACTAGAGGCCCGGGGTAGGCAACCTTGGCTCTTTTATGACTCGTGGACTTCAACTCCCAGAATTCCTGAGCCAGCCATGGCTGGCTCAAGAATTCTGGGAGTTGAAGTCCACGAGTCATAAAAGAGCCAAGGTTGCCTACCCCTGCACTAGACTATCCCATCTTTATTTCAGTTGTAGCATTCATTTGTGGGGATGATGAAAAGTTTAACAAAACGTAAAATGTAACCGAAGAGCTGTCTGATGAGTGAGCCTTGTTTCAGATTGTAATTCATTTGTTTTTATTTTCTCCAAAATAAATTTATATTTTTCTTGTTTTTAATATGGGTGCAGTGATATTGGTAACCAATTTTATAAAGCTGCCTCAATGCAGTTTTTCCTTTGGAAGAAATCCTGAGCACACCAAGCATAGCAAATGCATCATTCCCCCCATGGCTGGGTTTCCACAACACACTGAATAAGAAACTACCATGTTTTACCTGGTGTACGGCTATGTGAACACAGCCATCCCCAGTATAGTTAGCCCAGGGTTCAAAGCATCCTGCAAACCAGAACACTCGTTTAACTGAGTGTGTGTGCTACCTTTGAAGTCCCATTTGCTTTTGATGATACTGAAAACTGGTGCTTAATCTTGAGATCTGTGCTCAAATTATTTAGCAGTCACATGAAAATAAGATTATTTTTGTGCCTTGCAGTAGAAAGGCTGGATAATAAATATAATTATAATAATAAAGTAGCAATGTCAGAACCAACAAGATTCCAACATAATTTTGAGTTTTCTAGATCTAGAATTTAGAAACCTAAAAGCCTTTTTGCAGATAGTCATTGATTTCATTGAAATGTACTACTTGCTGAGCTCAGTCTTAAGTAGGTTCACCCAGTGGTAAACAGAAGGACACAAAAGATTACTATCTGGTAAGTGTGTTATCAAGTTTAGAATACAATGGATTCTGGATAGACAAGAGCTGGGGTGCAACTGGCTTAATTTAATCCAGTCTTCCTTCCCCATTCTGATGTCCTCCAAATATATTGAACAACTATTCCTGCTATTTTCAGCCAGTCTTTGTCAATACTGACTAGAAATTCCCGGGCAAATAGAAACCTTGGAGGGAATCATATCGAGGAAAATAGGATTAATCTGCTGATGAAAAATTACTGACATAATTCCAAAGATTGACAATTTGGTTTATGCTGGAGGAAGGTCTCTTCTGTGCCAGTGAAGTTACTATTGGCTCAACGGGGGAGTAAAACAGTGTTACACAATATTCCCACAGAATTATCCCAAAGGTGCTTTTTCACGAGGCACTGGACTTTTTTTTTGTTTTAGGACATTTCACTTCTCATCCCAGAAGCTCTTCAGCTGAAGAAGCTTCTTGGGTGAAAAGCAAAAGGTCTTCAAAGAAAAACAAGAAAGTCCACCTTTTATCCACCTTTGGGATAATTATGACCTGGATGACTGAGAATCTCCGTAGACATTCCCACAGAGGTTTCAAAGCCTCTTGTAATTCTGACACTTTTGTTGACATCCCCAGCTTCCCAATTATCCAACTGCTCTTTGCCATTAGGATGAACCGGATTAGGCACACAGAGACGCCAAATCCTCTCAATTGTTAGTACAGGCAAGGCCCCAGTATTAAACAGTGTGTGTGTGTGTGTGTGTGTGTAACAAACAACTTCCCTCTCTCCCACCGGGATCGGTTCCTCGCACAGATGTTTTCCGCTACCATTACCTAAAGGCGTCTGCTGGCCGATGGGGTCCTCATGCTTGAAGGAGTGGTTTGTAAACTGTGCCCCAGGGTGAGAGGGAGTATGGCCGTAACTTGGAGCTCCATCAAACGCCATTGTGCCATAACCTGCCAAGAGAACAACAGGGTTGGAATCAGGGGCTGAATTGCCTGCCCTTGAACTTTCTTCCTGCAAGAACGTCCCTCTAGACAGGCAGGAGGCGAGAAGTTGTCAGAAATAGGAAGCCTCTACTCTGTACAGCAGCAGATGGCTTCTTTCTGCAAAAGAGAGGGCCAAATCCATGAACTCAGAATCACCCAACCTGGATGGCAGGGTTGTTTTCCTGCAGTGCCTCCTACCTTTTACATCTGAACTCAGCCTGGGCAAAAAGGCTGCTGCCCATTAAAGAGATAAAAAGTTGATTTTAGATGTCCATTCAAAGCAGAGAACAAGTCACATGTCTTCAAACCATCAGCGGTGAAGTCAAAAGGCATAATAAGGGAAAATAAATAAATTTAAAGTGTAATAAATAAATTACACCAACCCAGAATGATAGGGAAAAGGTATGCAAGTTTTCCAGTTCTTCAAAACTCTTCATCCAACAGTGAAAAATTCTGGGGAAGTCGGAAACGTCTACACCATGTTCTGACTTTCTGATGGGTCCCAATAAAAGTTTTACTCAAGCATGGGGTTGGGTTTTGTGTCTCTGCCTTCCTTTGATAAAGTGACAAAAGCTGCAGAAACTACTGGATCCGGTGCATATTAGATGTTGATTCCAGTGTTTAAAACTTTTGGCGCCAGCAAGAGTTTAGGGCAACAAGTCTCAAAGGATATTCCCAGTTTTGAAATCCACACGGGGTTTGACTATCTTTTAAAAGCCCGTGTCGGCCTTTCCCCCAGTAAGCAAAGTTTCCATTAATAGTCTCCCCCCCACTATATAAGAAAAAGTCCTGATCTGCTGAACAAACTCGTCTGCCATTCCACATGTTAAAGTTACCCTTTAATCTCGTTCTCGCTGGCTTCTCACTTGTTTTGTAAGATTAACTTTCTGAAGAGCCTGCAATAAAAATGGCAGCCCATTAAATGAAAAATAACCTCCTACTTTAGCCGAAAATTACTCGCTCAAATAATAAACAGCTTATTTTAAAAAGAAAAAGAAAGAAGCGAATTCAGATGGAAAAAAAATCGCCTATTGTGACCTCAGGGTGAGACCGAATCGTAAATCAGGCGTTTAGACACCAACTTTCATTAATTACGTGGAGCCAGCTAAACAACTTCGGCTAAAAAGTAATTACAAAGTAATATTATCTTTAAGACTTCTCCGCGCATCAGCATTTGCCCGAAGACCGTGAAATGTTCGGCGTAGTGTCGCTACGAAATCTTCCCTTGCTTTCCCAAGACCGCAGCAAACGCTTCTTTATAAAGTAAATAATCACTTTATGGGAACTTCGCTTCCGGAACGTGGAGTTAGAATCCCGCAATTTCTTTTAAACTCGCTGCTCTTTGGAGAACAGGTTTGCACATTCAGAATACACGTTGCTTATAAGAGGAGCGATAAGTCGTAGGCTTTGCTGGAGAGGGGGAAAAAAGGCAAATGCCTTTTCTGCAGCAACCCTACAACCTGCTTTTCTGGACGAACTCTGGCTGTCGAAAAAGCCGGTTTACGTTCTTAGAAAAAGGGTCGCGAACGGATTGCGACAAAACTGAAGAAACGGGGGAGAACATTGGAAGGAGGGGAGGTGGAATTGCGGATCACTCCACATAAAGGCATCACTGAATGCCCACAAGATGCAATGTAGTTCACCGGCTACTCAAAACTTGAGAAGACTTTACTAAAAGGCGACGTAAACTTGCGCTCCTCATTCATCAAGTGGCCGTTCCGATTCAACCGTCCCCATTCACTCTTGCTAATACGTTAGGCGGGCAGCCTGCGTGTAGTAGTATTGTCACCTTGGGGGCGCAAATTTTTACTTTTGATTTTTCTCGAGGAACCAAAACTTGTGAAGAAAACCCGCGCAATCTTTTAATGGGGATAGGCAACAGGGATAGAAAGGTTTCGATCTTCGTTTTATTCTGGTTTTGTAATCTAGTCTCAGTTTTGGTGCGGGGCGATAGTTGCCAGACGTGGGCTCGGAGAAGCAAGCTATGGACCTTCTCAATTCAGAAGCTCACTTTTCCTAAACGTCTTTATTTCTTGAGAAGTACTGGCGGCGTTTCAAATTTAACGTGCTCCTGCCTCTTCTTTAAAAGTAAAGCCTACTCAATTCCATTGTCTGAAATCTATAAACCATTTTTTTTTTTGCCTACATCAGCTTTCCCCAAGTCTGGGCCTCTCCAGATGAATTTCAACACAGGGAAGTGAATCTAACTGCAAATCTGTAGATATTTCTAAAAGGAAGGAAATTGAATATAGAAACCTGCCTGTTTCAATGGATTTATTTTCCAGGTAAGTTGCTTGGATCATAATTTTTAATTCTTCTTCCAAAGGTTCCTGGACTCTGGAACTTATGGCGTTTACAGAGTCATGCAAGCCTGGTCCAAAAGCTTGGGACCACACCTACGGAGTGTCCTCCTGCAGCTTCATTGCTCCCTAGAATACCAGCGGTTTTAAGGCGCTTCTGAGGGACCCCGGCTTTATCAGCACATTTCACTCTTTTAAAGAGATATCTCACCATTCAGTTTTCAAGTCAACACCTCTGATCTTAAGTTTATTTATCCTGACTTCTTTTGGGAGAAACAGTTTATTTCAGTCTGTCTGTTCTGAAGTCCTGTCGAGTTCAGGGGACCCTGCTGTCAAGAAAGTGGGGATCACTCAGCCTTTTCATCTCTAAAATCTCCTCTACTACAAAACTCGAGCCTCTGTGCTGAAGGGGACTCATTCTTGAACATGTGCACTTGGGGCTGCTGTAACTCAAAACTTTCCAAAAGCCTGGGAGGAAATGGGCTTCAAGTCATAACAGGTCCGTTCAAAAAAAAAAAAAAGGGGGGGGGGCGAATGGACTACTTTGTTTTGGCGTCCCGCAGGGGGAAAAAAAGTCTTAAACGGCTTTTGAAAAATTCAGGTTTTTCTGCCTTCCCAGTCCATGGAGTGGAGATCCCAGTGCATTGACCTGGAGGTAAAGGGGAGGGGGGAGGTAGAAACACCTTGCCCAGTAAATTGTCGTTTCTCCCCCCACCCCACCCCCACCCCCCACACACTCTTTTCCTCCCACCCGCCGTCGTGCCGTGCATTTGGCAGGCAACTAGGAGCTGGCGCGGCCTGAGCCTTCAAAGCTGCCGCATGCGCCTGGCGCGTTCTGGTGCTTAAGCGTCCCTTGTCTATTCGGCCGAGGAACAGTGATGACAGGCCGATGCCCAACCCCTGCGCTTCCAGGCATCAGCTGCTCCGAACTGCCTTATCTTAGCTCATAACACACAAAGCCAAGGGCTTCCCTCCTCCCCTTGGCTCTCCAAAGCTCCTCCAAGCTCTGAAGCTCTAGATCCGGAGTTCCCTTTGTCCAGCAGTTCGATGGCCTTCAAAACGCTGCCCGGAGCAGACTGGTGTTTTGGCCACATTTCCCGGCGTTGCATGACCCAAAGCTTCAAGAATGCGATAAGGAGCTTGGAGTTCTGAACCAGCCCCCTGATAGCGAGGTCTCTTTAATTAGGGCTTTATCAGAGGCCGAGCTGATTAAAATGTGCTGAAAATAATTGCAATGTGGACATCTGGCGAAGAAGGCCACTCTTCTGAAGGGTGCAATTGTTTAGGGGACCCAGCTGCGTGGCGGGGAGGGAGAGGGAGGAGACGGAGAAGGGGGCAGGCGGCCTGGCAAAAAGTTCAAAGCAGAAGAGTGCCTTCTCCCGGAGAAGACTTGGCAAAAACGCCGAGGTATCTTCTTTCCCACGGTGAAAAAAAAAAAAAAAACCCGTCTCAAACGGAACGTTCAACCTTGGTAGACTCAAGGCAGAGAACGTTACGTCCATTACTCAAACTTACCAACGTCCCCAAATTATATCTCTTTTTTTTCTTTTTATCACAAAGTTGTGTGTGTGTGTGTGTGCTGGATGTGGTGCCCGTTATTTTCCCTCTCCCCCCCCCTCTCCTTCCCCCGTTTTTGCTTTGGAGCAACAGGGCATTTTTCACGACTTTTAAAATTATACTTGCTTCTCACCCTTCCGAAGTGGCAATTAAAAAACGATTCTTTCCTCGCTTTTTAGGAATTGCAGCCTAACTCTTCTAAAGCAATTGTGTTTGGCGAGACCTGTCAAACAACAGGACCTGAAAGATCAGCCGTCCAGACTCCTCAGCCCATCCTTTTAAAATCAAGAACAAGGGAGTTTCCCTTTTATTTTGGAGTAAGAACGGAAGACTAAGTTTTCAAATTTAAAATCAAATTAAGTCCCAGCTCTTAAATGACACCAGCATACATAGCATCAAATATATCTAAATCTCTAAATCTTCTGATTAAAGTTCTACTTTGGGCATAACTGCCAAACGTTAAGAACAGGCAGATGATAAACCTCTTTCGTGAGGTTTTTGTTTTTTGTTTTTTGCTACTTTCTCCATCACTAGAACAATCAAGAGATGCAGTTACACAAAAAAAGGTTTTGAAAACTTTGCATATGTAGGTAGCCACTTGCATATGCAAAAAATCAGTCCTTTCTAAGTGTGCATACATGCATGCATATACTTTTGGAAGAACTGAGGAGAGTGTTTTACACACACACACACACACACACACACAATTTCATGAATATTATAAGAGAAACCCCATTATATTATATTATATTATATTATATTATATTATATTATATATTATATATTATATTATATATTATATTATATTATATTATATTATATTATATTATATTATATTATATTATATTATATTATATTATTATATTATATTATATTATATTATATTATATTATATTATATTATATTATATTATATTATATTATATTATATTATATTATATTAATTAAACTCAGTTAGATGGTAGTTAATGATATCAAAAATCTTTCAACTGCAATTTAGATTTTTAATAGTTTTACTGATTTCATTGAAGTGGAATCTCTTCTCTTGTCCTATAAAAACACGTGCATTTTTATTCAGCATCCTTATCACCTGGAATAAAGATGTTTCATTGTTTCAAATATAAGCTGGGTCTGTACCTACATTCCAGAATTCCAATAATGTGTTGATTAAAAAAAATAATACCATTAACCAAATGCAAGAAATCAATGGGATCAAGAAGAGAACCGAAATTTAGGGAATGGAATGGAATTCTGAAAGAATATAAGAAATTGCCTTCACAACTTAACATCTTGCAGAGTAAGACAGGTTAATGTATTGGAAAAACACTGACCTTTTCACTATTTTAGATGCAATGAAAGTAGAATCATTAAAGTTTAATAAAAACTTTTTTAAAGAATTGAAAAGCATATAAAGAATATTAAAGTGCAGCATTAAGAATAATTAAAATAAATGTGCTATTAAAAATAAATTATTCTCTCTATTGCTCTGAACTGTTCACAATTACACACCCCTCCAAAGCACTACTTCTGCAACAGGTTTAACTACAAAACTAAATGCAAATAATTATGGAATTCACCATTAACTGTTTCCTGCCTAATAATACTATATATACATCTGCAGAAGTAAGCTATTGCCTAGAATTACAGTGTAATGGTATTGTAATTCTATTGCACAAGCCCATCAAAAAATTGTCCTTTGTTTTTAATTTTTAAGATTTTTGTTAAGATCAGTTATTTTGTGGTTCCATGAATTTCACAAAAATATTCTTTTCTTCTTACATAAAATATCTAGATAAAAACTAATGTTTTAGGACAAGACTTGCTTGATCAAGTTGTTTCCATTTTGTAGGAATAAGCAAAATATTTCATCATATGTTTATCCAGCAATGGTCATTTCTTCAATAAGGTGCTACTCTAGGAATGTAGTTTGAGTACTGTGTACTTGTTGGGTGCAATTTCCCTTTACAGTCTAAGAAACATATATGTTTCTACATAGACTTGCTTAAGGCATGGTGATGCTAAGTGTCAAATCCATAGGATTTCGGTTTATTGAAAAATATAAATGAATTCTGAAAGTGTAGCAGTGTAGTCTCATGTATAAACCCAGCATAGGTTTACTGAGATGAATGAATGGCATTCATTCTCTGATTGCACCATAGCTCTCACTGATTTCAATAGGATTAGGGAGCCAAATTACAGTATTTGAGAAAACAAAATTGGTGTGTGATTTTTGCAACTTCTGTGGGTTAAACAAATGATATCCAGGGAACAACTTCCCCTTCTTCCTTTCAATATAATTCCCTCTGTGCAGTTTTAGCTTCCTAAAATATAGAGATGAGCTAACATAAGAATATAATAATCTTGACTGTATTCCTTCACTGTACATTTGCTGCTTTAAAAGCCATATTAGGTCATAATTTATCTTCCCCACCCCATCAATATCCATTTAGCACTATTTGCTATACCGATGCACCATAACTTTTTAAAATTTTATTTCCACAGGAATCAATTCTTTAATCCTGGTTGAAAGAAATAATTTCAACAGTTGGTTGCAGTGACATTAACTAAATGAACTGTTAGATTCATAAAGAATGCTTTTTTGTATCTTCAGTCCAATTATAAACAAACTGCAGTATCTGCTTGCTTAAAACAACTTGTCTGCAAGAAAATACCAAGTACAATTCATAAAGACATTAGGAAGTAAACAGAAACTAACAGGAAAGCCATATGTGAAACAATTATTAAAGATAAATGCCAAACACATTAAAGTTGTAATAACAACTCACTGAGTGCACAGTCCCAAGCACTTTTATGCAGAAATCTGGGGCATGTAACTCAATAGGTTCTCTTCTTGGATAAGTGAGAATAATCAGATTGCTAATTTGGGTTTAGAGTTGTTGATACCCTTGTTGGAAGATAATGTACTTTTGCATGTGCACAACATTCCTGATCTTAATCCTGGAATGAAACAAGTCCGACTTAATTCAGAATTGCAAATGTTAAAGAGTTTCTTTTCCTGAAGCTTGGCTGAATTTCATTCCTAAGTAAATATATACCACTACGAAAGGAGAAGGTGGAGCGATTATATGATTCATTCACTGCTTGAAAACCCACAGTAAGGGTAATATTACAGAAGGGTGTAGCCATATAGAAGAGAGCATAAAGTAAATCCATGCCCCCAAATTCCACTCATTGGGACGAATATGGGTTGCATCAACACAAAAAGCTCTTTGAATC
Source organism: Azemiops feae (assembly GCA_023970755.1). Lineage (NCBI taxonomy): Eukaryota > Metazoa > Chordata > Lepidosauria > Squamata > Viperidae > Azemiops > Azemiops feae. Next base: position 133,767 of record JALGBA010000086.1, on the reverse strand, counting down.
CTTAACCCTCTTTTTCCAAATAGCTTTATCAGACTTTCATGGGAAGACTTCAGTTATGATTAGAAGCAACAAACCCACAAGCCCTTTAATCCATAAATATCTGGTTTGGTTTTGTGTGTGTGTGTGTGTGTCAGATATATGTACTATAATTCACAAGGTAATCAGCATAGAGTTTGCTAAATGTATATATCTATTCAATCGGAACCTATAACAAATTGTAAATTAATGGCACATCCCTGAATAAATCTATTTGGGACCTAAGTTTATTAAGTTTAATAGAGCATTCTCACAAGTTTACATTTTAATCACAGGCACTGCTCCTCGTGCGGCTCCCTGAGTCCAAGACCAACACGGAAGCATTTACCTGCAACCTATTCAAACCTATAAATTGATTTACCCACACAGCCCTCTGCGCTAATTAGAGGTGCGAATTTTACACCCTAACAGTCCTATGCACACGCATTGAAAAACTTAGCTCCAGCTCGATTTTCTACACGGATATTTAGGGCCAGTGATTGATTCCTAGCCTAAGATGGTTGCAATCCTTTATTAACAGCCATCCTAGCATATGTCCACCGCTACCGTGGTTAGAGTTGTTCATTACAATGGGGTTAAACCAATTTGCCGCCTTTGAAAGATGTCCCCCTTTAATAATCGTTGGTTACTTTGTGGATTAAAGATTAAAAAGATGCTCAGGATCAGGTCGTCTCCCCCCCCCCCCCCCCGAGGCTTGCCACAATTCAGGCTCAGGAGCTTGCCGGGGATCGCTTGACCCCCAGGAAGGGCTCCCTATCGCTCGGGCCGGCGGGGCCGTGAAAGCGAGGGGGGACCCCTGGCTAGGTGAAAGCGGCGGGTCCTTCCCCCCCCCCAAAAAAAAATAAAGCGCAGGCTCCCCCCTTCCCCTGGGCTTACCTTGGTTGCGGATGGCTTGCTGGCTCTCCAGGCAGTTGGGCAGGTAAGGGCCGTTGGGGAACATCCGCGCCTGGCCGGAGGGCGCCTGGCTGGGCGGCGGGGGCGGCGCGAAGGGCCCGTAGCGGCAGGCGCCGGCCGTGCCGGTGAACTGGCCGGAGAAGTGGACGGTGAAGGCGCTCAGGCACTGCTCCTCGTGCGGCTCGCCGGAGCTCCAGCTGGGCTCCTGCTTGATGAAGGCCGAGGGCGGCGGGGCCAGCGAGCCGTAGGAGGCGGCCGGCGGGAAGTCCAGCACCGGAGCCCACTGCGCGGCGCCGCTCACCGGCATGGAGCAGGGCCCGTTGCCCGGCAGGGGCGGCACCGAGGGCGGCAGCAGCGCGTTGAGGTCGCGGACGTCGGAGCCCATCTGCTCGGCCGCGCAGACTTTCCGCCGGGGAGCCGGGAACCAGTCGCGGGCCCCGCCGGCCCCGGCGCCGGCGCCGCACTTGTTCCAGGCGGCCGGAGCCCGGCCGGGGTCCGGCTGGAGGCACCAGGCGGCCGGGCTCAGCCCTTTCGGGGACGCCGGCTCGGCGGCGGCGGGCAGGCAAGACGCGGGCTCCAGCCCTGCGGCCGCCGGCAAGAACGAGAGGGCCAGGTTGGTCTCCAGGGTCGCCCTTTGGCCCGAACGGCGCGGAAGCCCCAAGGTGGAAGAAGAAGAAGAAGAAGAAGAAGAAGAAGAGCGAGGGACCGACGGCCGGCTGGCCCGCCCTCCCGAAGACGGTGGCGACGGAGGCGGAGGCTCCGGACCGGGGCCCCGCGGGAGCGCTTGGAAAAGCCGCCTCGAACTTCTCCCCTCAGCCGCGGCTTTGCCCTCCGGCTCCCCGAAGCTGGGCTAATTGAGAGCGACTGGCGGCGCGAGACGGAGGAGGAGTCAGCCGCGCGCGCGGACGCTCCATTCACACTTCCCGCAGCAAGGCGGCCTCCCCGGGGCGCAGAACGCTCAGGCGACTGGGGGGGGCGGAGGGAGGGAGGGAGGGCGGGGGCGGGAGGGGCGAGGGACCCGCGCTCTCCCCCACAGGCCAAGGAGCGTGGCAGAGACGCGGGAAGGGTAAGCCTCGCCCCCCACCCACCCACCTACTCACCTACCCACCCCACCCCACCCCTCCTCTCGCCTGGCACAGCCCTCTGCATTATGGGGGAGGGGGGGTCAATCAATCAGAGTAGAGCTGGAAGGGACCTTGGAGGTCTTCTAGTCCAGCCCCCTGCTCGAGCAGGAGATCCTATATACCACATCAGACGAGGGGCTGGCCGGTCTCTTTTGGAAAGCCTCCAAGTGATGGAGCACTCCCAACTCCTGAAGGCAAAGCGGTGCCCCTGGTTGATTGTCCTCACTGTCAGGAAGTTTCTCCTTAATTCCAGGTTGATCAGTTTCCATCCGTTGTTTCTCCTCTTGCCTTCTGGTGCTTTCTGGTCTTCAGAAGTCCGGGTCTGTTAAAGTGGGAGTGGTGAAAACTGTGCCACAGGTAACGGGAAAGGCGACTTCTGAAAAGGGGCTTCTGTGTGGAGGAGATGGGTCCCCTCTCCTAGGCTTACAGAAGATGGAGATGGGCGCCTAACTTTGGTCAGGGACTGCTTGAAATGTTCGGCCTTCGCCCGATTTAAATGAGGAGGCAAAGGTTAACCTTCCCTCCAAATACTTTCTCAAATGTGCCACACAATGTCCCCATCAGCCAGTCGGCAGGGCTGCTTCCCGAACTTCGCTGCACCACCTCGAAACAAGCACCCGGGTCCTCGTAAAATCTTTCAACTCAGCCGCCCGTCCGGTTGGACGACTTCCGAGTTGGTTGGTGAAGGCCTTGCTGGTAAGAAAGGAGCTGAGTTGGCTCACCTTCTGCCAAGCGGTTGAGCTGACCCGAAATCTTTTTGCCCCGCGCCCCTGAGCGCAGAGACCCCTCTCTCCAATAACGGGGACATGGCAGGTTAGTTCTGGAACCAGTTAGAACTAATAATAATAATAATAATAATAATAATAATAATAATAATAATAATAATAATAATAATAATAATAATAATAATAATAATAATAATAATAATAATAATAATAATAAAGTTGGAAGGGACCTTGGAGGTCATCTAGTCCAACCCCCTGCTCAGGCAGGAAACCCTCTATACCATTTCAAATCAAAATGCTTTAACAAACTCCCTAAACTACATCAGGAGTGATAGGACCAACAAAACCAATCTGGTCCAGCTTTTTTCTGCAAGTCACCATTCTTCCTGCTTTCCTTTCCAAAAGTGGGGTGCTATTCTGTCTGGAATCAAGCTTGATTCCTGGTGACTATAGGGAAAAACATTCACACGGTTTGCTTGGCGACAGCACAAAAGTGATTTGTCTCCCCCCCCCCCCGCCGCCGCCAGATGTTTGTAGCTTATTATTTATTCATTTATTTTCCGGTCTAGTCTTTAGCTATAAGAACTCCTGGTGGTCTCCCATCCGCGAACTAACCAGGTCCGACCTTATGTAGCCTTTGAACTGTGATGCTGCCCTCTGCTGCAGGCCTACAGAAGCAGGGAGTTTTTATAGTTGGCTACTAGTCAGCATTGTTGACAGCTGTTGTTTATGGTATGGCAACATACTCTTCGCTAAGGGAGGCAACTCATAAACTACCTCTTAGCCATCGGTATTCTTAGCAACCATGAATTTCTCTAAAGCTGCCCAGGTTGGCGGTCAGCATCTAGGTAAATGAACAGGGGGGAGAAATTTATGGGACTAACCGTTAGCTGGCCAACCCGAGGGGAGGGAGGGAGGTGGAGGTGATCTGAAGCCTTTTTCACAGGAAAGATGGAAAGAGACCTTTTAAAGAAAAACTTTTTTTTTTTTTAAGGAACCAATTCCTTCCTTCAGGCTGAATTCGCAGCCTGACTCTGCTAAAATAGGTCAAGTTCCAAAGAAAGGGATAATCGGGGCTTTCCGGCAGAGTTTAATATAGTTCAGGAGTTTTCCCTCGTGGGCGCTCCATACTCCCAGCCAACAGACGATAAACTCGCTGTCCCGAACAGCTGGGCTGAACGAATGGAAGGCAATGGGAAACTTTATTCTGTCCTCTTCCGTTTCCAGCATTTAGCCTTGAACTGCTTTCCACCGAAGGCGATTCTGCCCATAACCATCCCGCATCCGCTCAAGGCTCAAGGGTTGATCTTGTGCGCAGATCCTGGAAAGACGGTCCCTAATCTCAGGTATTACGAAACCTGAACGTCCACCTGAAACTTCGCGACTTTCCTCAAAGTCCCAGCTATCTCGGGACACTTTTCACGCGTTCTTCCATATCCTGAAATGCACTTTTGTTGTTCCTGCATCCCTCCTAAAACCTCCACGAGCCATTTTCTGGTTAAAAAGATCCACATTAACTCGCCAGGAATCACCGCGCGTTTGAAAAGAGTCGCTTTCCTGCCACTTGATAGGAAGCGAATGAGATTTGGCCGAATGAGAGACTAGCTCGCAAGAGAGATGCTGCAGGCGCAGCTGGCAACTGTTCACCCGGCTTCCCTGTGGGCCAGGGGCGTTTTAGTGGGAATCCAACGAGCAGGCACAGACGGGTGAATCCCTAAACTTGACTAACCCCGGTGCAAGTGCTCGCGGGACGACCTTCACGTTGCAGAAATATATTTTCAGACGACCCGCCGCCGTGTTGATCTGTGGCAGCAAAAAAGCAAGCGAGTCTTGCGGCGGCAGCCACTCCGCGAAGGCTCTCTTGAGAATTAACCTGTTGCTCTCTTAAATTGCCCGCTTCTTCGTCAGATTTAAAGGGAGATTGAGATGAGAGAGAGAGAGATGAGAGACTGGCTGACTCAGAGCCGCCCAGGAGCCTTCCGTGGCTGAGCTTGGACTGAATCCTAAATTCCCGCAGCAGTTTAATCCTTGCACCACGCTCCTTCGTGACTTCTTTTTTTTTTACAGCCCTTCTTCCGTTGTACAGTTCTGGGCGAACCCTTCTGTAGAGAGAGAGCGAGCGCGCCTTCCTACCCATCTGATGGCTTCGTCGATCTTAAGAACCGCATGGGTCTACTTCTAAAGCCCGCGATAGGGGAAATGCACGCGATTCCTCTGCGTTTGGATTCGCCTGAGCTTTCAATGGCGGGCATGGAAAAGGGGCTGCGGAGGAAGCACCTTCCCCCCCCCAAGTCCCACCGCCCCTTCTGCTGAAGAGTGGGATCCGGAACCACCCCGAGGAATACCTGGAACCTGGGGGAGAAATAAGGGATGGAGAGGCCAGAGAACCGAGATTCCAGCCTTGGGGATGCCCGTTCAGTCTTCAGTCTTATAAGGTCGTTTATAGGTGACTTCTGAACTGCTGCTCTGCGCTTTTTAACGGACGGCGGAGCTGCAACAGGGCAAGCCGGAAAAAAAGGGTTTAACAGTGGCCCTTCTATGACACTTCCTTTAAAAAAATATATGCATCAGTTTGAGGAGGACCGCACTGGGGATTATTTTTAATCAGTGCCTTGGGAAATAAGATAAACACATAGTTGAATCTCACCGCCAGCTTTTTCTATTTCCCTAAGCTCATATATATCTCTGCCTTAAACTGACCTGTGTATGTCTGGGTCCGCCCACCTTCTCTCCAAAGTGCTAATGCCTTGGGACAACTCTGGATTTTCTTCTGAGTGAACCCTACCGGTGTGTGTGTGTGTGTGTGTGTGTGTGTGTGTAAATTTTACTCTAAATAAATCCCGTCAGCGGGAACAGTTAGATTGCAACCACCAATTTACCTGGGAGTAAGACCTGTTGACTTTCTTAGCTTTTAGTTTTGACTGGGCGTGCACAACCGGCACTTGTCCATCTGGATCCTACTTTGTGGCCCAAGTTCCGAGCATCACCCAGCCAAATGAGCTGGAGCATCCACCACCCCAACAGAGCAAGTCTGGCTTACTTGGAGGGCTTATGTTTAAAAAGCCGCCTCCCTCTGCCGGTTCAGAATCCAAGATTGTCAAACTACACCTGGTCCTAAAAGTTGGAAGTCCGATGGAGGCCGATGGAGTTAAGTACATGCTCCCACAGCCTCAAGATGGCAGCCTGAGATGTTTTTGACATCTGGCTCTGATGACAGCTCTTAACAGACGAAATTTAGTGCAATAAACTTGCTGGTGTATGTTACAGGAGAGGAAGCAAAACGCTGCAAATCACTCTTCCAATGTCACTTGGAATTTTTCAGCAAGTATTAAAGAGCCTAGTTAACGCAGGGCTCCCAAGGGGACCCGGGTTACTTGGTACATGAAAAGGGCAACATCTAAAATTTCAGTCTGGGTGTATTTCTTTAATAGCATAATGCATGGTGTCAAATATGTAGACGTTGATGTTTTCTTTTTAAAACGAAGAGTAAATGAGACACCTTTAGTTGATGCAATGTAGTAAATTCATTTCCAATCTCAGCAGCATTGAGAAAGATTGCTAAAATAAAACGAAGTAGCCAGTGAACTCTATGTCATTCAGAAAAATGAAGTAAGCAGTTATTAGTTTTGCAAAATGGGATTTTTTAAAAAATCTATTTTGCCCTTCTTAAGATGTGCTTTGGACATAATATTCATCCTGGTGGTGACATTAATTTTGAAAGGAATTGGTACATTTGAGTAGATAAATTGAAAGCAATGGTAGAGAATATTCCTATTGCCAATTCTCTATATAAATCTAATAGTAATAACAATAATAAATGCATACCTGGCTCTGATCCTATAAAACTGTACGGGTAGTTTGGAAATAATAAGAGACATCTAATTTCTGACAGTTGATTTTTGAGCAGATTTTGTTTCAGACATTTCATTCAGATCAGAACAATGAAATAACAACAGCTTATTTTACACATGTGCTTAAAGTTCTTATCTATTTAGCTGGTGTGTGTTTTTTTAAAAAAGGTGTAGATCCTTTCACTGCCCATTCTAGTCCAGAATGAAATATTTTCAAACATGATCACCTTGAACACAAACAGGGGATCAAGTTGATTCTAGCAATCCATTTACATTTAGAGAGGTGGGCAATTTTGGTAAGGTGTTCCAGCTGACAGGGGTGTCCCAAAACATTGTTGTACATTTGGAGAAGGAAAAGACTCATACCCTCCCTTTTTTTCCCATAAAGAAAAATACCCCACTGCTCTGTCACTTAGCAGTGGTTTGTTTCGAGGCTGGTGTTAGGAAAGCACCCTTCACTCCACCAGAAGGGCAGGCTGTTAGCACGGTTACCCCATCTGGAGATGGCCTGCATTGACCCCTTATTAGTTATTTCTCTCTTCCTACTGTGAGTGCTGGCCCTAACAACTGTCTTATGTTCAGAGAACTCTTTTGTGGGTCTTTTAACTTTCCAGTTCGAAAGATTTTTCAAAAGTCTTAGATTGGACTGTCATCATTAAAAGGCTTTTTATAGATAATTTGGAAAGGTTAAGAATTCCTGTAATGCAGTTTGTCAATCCACATTTTCAAGATTGTCTGTATCTCAAATTCACCTGTGATCATAACAAGGTTTAGCTGTAGCTTTTTGTTGCTTTTAACCCCATGTTAACGTTTCCTGTTGCCCCCCTCTCCTCTGTCTTATAAAAGGGACAACAGTTTATTATTTTAGAAAATAGTAATTCTTCTTTTCTGTTTCTCAAAAGGGAATCATTCCTTCCTCGACCCTAAGAAGGAGCAGGGTACACAAACAACCAACTACTACACGACAGTTCTGTCAGATCAGAACTCAGTGGAAGGAAATAATTGGGATGACTTGTGGGGCTCAGTCGTGGGTCAGGCCTAACAGAGTAGTTTCCTCAGAAATGTGAAATTGTGACTCCGCTTCTCCTCCCCCAAATTGATCGCCAGCTCGGTTAGGAAAATAAGATCCCAGAAACAAGTGGGTAAATTAAAATCCCAACATCCATAGCAGTTCTAAGGTTTGCGGATCTTCCATTTTCTCCCAGCTTCACAGTGAAAGGAAAGGAAAGGGGGGAAAAAACTTTTGCATTAGGAATGATAGCCACAGGAACAGTCCCCCATTCCTGCCAAAAAGGTAGGGAAATGTTAACACCATGCTAAATCTATAGCTTATTCGTGCGTGTAATTCGCCCTTTGTTTTAGAAGGCCACTTGAAAGGCCAGCAAGCACACCAGCGTTCTTCTTCGACCGGGAGATTTCAGCCTCACCAATCTGAGCAGCACCCATTACATGGGAGCCGGAAGCAAGAAGGTGCTGGGCCGATTGAAACTCTTCTCCGCACTCTCTAGGCGAGTTGAGGACCCTACCCTGTTGATCAGCTGGTCGGAGGGGCGAAATCGCCTTTCCATCTAATCCTACGGACTGAGAGAGAGAGAGAGAGAGAGAGAGAGAGAGAGAGAGAGAGAGAGAGAGAGAGAGAGAGAGAGCATACAGAAAGAGAGAGATTCAGCCTTCTCTTCAGATCCTTTTATTCCTCACTGCCGATTCTCTGAAGGAAGCGGAAGATCTGTCTCCTCTCACTCCGTTCAGAGTTTGGTTATTTAAAGTGCCAGCAGCAGCAGGAGAAACAAAACTGCGAACCAGCCCCAGGCAGAAGCTGAACGAAAGAAAATCAATCACCGGCAGCCAGCCTTTCTCTCTCCCCCCCCCGCCCCCCCCTGCTTCCCCCAGTTCCCAGGCGCGAACTGTCACCCACGCGAGCTTGGAGGGAACTACAGGACGGTTCCGAAACGGCCCGCCTGGGCAGCGGCAGGAGCAACGGGGCCAGCGGTGGTGGGCGGGATGAGGCTGGGCGGCAGAAACTTCCGGGAAGAGAATGGTCAGACCAGGCCAAGCTATCCTAAATTATTGCCTCTCTCTCCTTCCCTCCCCCCCGATTTCCCAGAACTGCTTTGCAGCGAAAAAGCAACGTTTAAGCAGCTCGGCCTTTTCCTCTTCCTCGGCCCGAAGGCCAGGAAGGGAAGGGAAGGGAAGGGAAGGGAAGGGAAGGGAAGGGAAGGGAAGGGAAGAGAAGAGAAGAGAAGAGAAGAGAAGAGAAGAGAAGAGAAGAGAAGAGAAGAGAAGAGAAGAGAAGAGAAGAGAAGAGAGTGAAACTCTTCCCTACCGGCGTTGCTTTATGTCTTGCCACCCCATTCTCCCCGAATCCTTACCAAATACATAAATAAATACAATGTGTGCAGACCTACTGGTCGCACAGATCTCCCCATCAAGCAGAGATACGGCGGAACCACGACCTGGGTGCAGGTACAAGATTTAGCTTCGAAATGCAACGCAGGATAGAAAAGAAACGGGGCAAGATGTGTAAATCGCAGACTGTTGGGATTATCCTGACCTATACTAATCAACAAAGCAGCAGATCTCTGGGACTCCTTACGGGATACCCACAAACCATGTGTCTAAACCAACCCCCCCCCCTCTACCTTTGCTAGTTTCACGTGAAATCCAAACAACCTGCTTTAAGGTTACCCTGCTGAGAACAGAGAACAGAAATACCCAACATACATCCTTTCCGCCCTTTCTCAAGTCACAAAACTTGGGTTTGGATGTTTGCCTCCTTGCTCTAAAAATGAATTTCGGAGGAACAGTCTTTGCACCTTCTTCTAGCTTGCTGTCGACCAGCGCGGTGGGGGTTGTTTTTGACAGAGCTGGTTGGAAAACACGTCTTCCCTAAAAACGCGCCAGAGCGAGCGCGCACGCACAAGCCACAACACACTGAAGCTCCTCGCCAGGGTCTATAGTACTACTGAATGAATATTTCCAGACGCGACACGCGGTGCCCTGTAACATAAACCTCTAAGGCAGGAAAAAGGAGAGCGATCCTCTGGCAGAAGAGGGGGGAAACGTCCCCTGGCTGAGTTTGGCGAAGGCAGGAAGCCGCCGCGTAAAAGGAATGTTTGATAAACTGAAATCAGCACTCGGGCTGATCTGTGTACATTATCGGGAGATCAAAAGGAACGCGCTGGAAGGGAGGGGGATTCCCTCTGCCCTCCAACTCCTTTTTTTTAAACTTTGGCATGTTGTCATCAACATCTAAGCGGAGAAAGGGGAAGGGGGAAAAAAAAAAAAAGAGCCGGGGCTCTGTTAGCTCATCCTCGCCAGGGAATTAAAAAGGACTTTGAGCTCGTCTCTTCCCCGCTTCCTCTGTAACCTCAGCAGCAATGTACAACTGTAAAAACAGACAAGAGACGAGTTATCTGTCAAGATTCATGAACTCCTTAGGGCTGGAACTTAACAAAGTAATAAATAGCCCCAGTGACCTCCCTTTGGCCTCAACCAGCGCCCAAGTATGTATTATGGGATCCCAGGGCAGGAATGCAATTGGACTCCAGCACTCTGCCAATCTCTAGATGTTGACCAATTAAAAATGGGAGGAAGCTGAGGGAGCTGAATTCATGCCCATCTCGCTGGGAGAGCTCAAGAGGTGCCCAAAGACCCAGACCCAGAATTATTTGCAGAGCTACTCATAAGTAACTCCTACTGAATTCCCCACCTAAGCCACTTTCACTAACTAGTGCCATCTATTCCCACCAGTCACAGTCGTGATAATGAACCTGATAGTCCTTGAGCCTCCTACTAACCCATCTGGAGGGTGCCAAAATTAGAGAGAAATGATGTATAGGGCTGCAAATTCAGGACATTCCCCCTCCCCATGCGCTTAACCAGAGCACCATCCAGAGCACTTATGACAGAAATGTCCTCTCCTGGCCCCATAGAAGTCAATTGATCTCAGATGCAGCCTATTATGTCGTCATTAGTGGTTCCACTTTAAAAATAGTGTGTTCCATGTTATTCTACCTTATTCCACTTTAAAAATAGCAGGTTCCACCTTATTACTGAGTTGAAATGCTCTCCACCCATTCTTGAATCAGGACAAAAAAAGTAGTATGAAGTTCTATCCTGCCTCCCTGGGATGTCACTGCAATTCAGGGGTGCCCACTGTGTGTGTGTGTGTGTGTGTGTGTGTGAAAACTCACAACCATGGCAGCGGACCTTTGCCCATGTACATAAAAACATGTTGAGGCTCTGGTTACACAGTTGTGGCTGTCATTTTGACTCTTGTTTAGCCTCCCTCTGCAGACACCTAGCCTCCTTCAAAGTAATAGGTGTCTTTGGATTGTGTCAGAACAAGGGGAAAATACTTGTTGGATGCTGTTATGGCTGAGAATGATTCAAATACATTTCAAGCATAGACTGACAGGAACCAGTTTGGTCTAGTAGTTAAGACACTAGGCTATAAAGTGGGCAATCGAGAGTTCAAGTCCAACACTAGCCATGAAAGCCAGCTGGGTGACTTTGGCTCAGTCACCTTCTCTCAGCCCATTCCACCCCACAGGGTTGTTGTTGTGGGGAAAATAGCTATTTGAGTTAACTATTGAGTTATTTGTAAAAAATAATAAAGGCAGGATATAAAATCAGTAAATAAAAATACATAAGATGAAGACAGTATCATTGGGATAGGATATATGTTGTGGGGCTGGGGGAGGGACATTTGGGTCCTGATGGGGAAAGCCTTCTAAGATCAACCTGGACAGCCTGCCTATGAGCTTGGAAGTGAATTCAACGGACTCTTAGTGAGTATAAGCAGAGATCTGTGGGGAATGTTGGGAGGCCCAGATGCCCTGTCCTTCCCCCTCCCCCATCACTAGCCATCCACCACTAGGTTTTTTCCTCCCCAAATTTGTCCTTTCTATTAGCACTTCGTCTCCAGTGCAATTTTTTTCTCCCAATTTCAAAGAAAATAGAGAAGACAAGCTCTGCTATTTTGTTTGGAGAAGAATATGGGCATGTGGTTCAGCCCATATCTTAATTATGGGGGTTTTTTGCCCCCCAAATTTGTTATTTATTGTTTTTCTTGGATGTTTTGATCTTGTTTTTATTTTCTGTTATCTGCCCAGAGATATCCTCCGGATGGTCATGTAAATTGAGTTAATACATAAATAAATTGAGCAGGTTATTGAAATAATCTATCATTTGGGTTTGTACAATACACTGAACCACAAAATAAAGGGATTGGGTTTGTGCAATGTATTAACTTATTAGAAAGGCATATTCAAGGGTAAAGTTAATCAGGTTTAATGGGTTATGCCTAGGCTGCCATTAGGCATTTACTTGACCTGGTTAACTGGGTTAAGTGAACACATTTTCTTTATCAGACTTATGTTTGTCATTTCTAAAGCAACTCCCCCCCCCCTCTTATTTCCATCCACAACATCTCTGGATCACTATGCTATGCACTTGATTCAGTGAACTGTGATGTACATAATAAGTTAGTCTTTTCTTTCAGGTGCTATAATATGTTTGCTGCTTTTCTTTAAAAAAAAAAAACAATGTCTGCCATCCTGAAAATGAAATTATATCCTCATTCAATGTCTCCATGTCAACTGGTGCCCCCTACAGTTGAATCAGATGGGGAAATTTGAATGTTTGTGGGATGTTTAGATATCTGGTTAGGAGACAAAGCTCTCACCATTTATTTCCCCAAACACTTCTAAAAGTAAATGACTGGAATTATGATTTAATGTTATTCAAAATCCATTCCTACAAGATCAGTAGGACTCGATTCCAAGTCCAGCAGCCCTGAATATTGATTTCTCTTCCTCTGCATGTGTCCAAATTTTATGGTGCTCCTGCATTGGTCCTTTTCAGAATGCTCTGCCAAATGAGGCATAGTCAAAAATTACTAGACGATCATGTTTTGGTGATGGTCCTCTAGCTCAAATGTACCCCCTGAGCTGTATTTGAGGTTCTTAGTAAAACAGGGTTTCCCAAACTGTGAGGTGTAGGCAGAGGACTGAAGAACCTTTCAATCAGAATAACACAATTGAAAGGGACCTTGGAGGTCTTCTAGCCCAACTCCCTGCTCAAGCAGGAGACCCTGGCCTATACCATTCCAGACAAGTGGCTTTCCAGCCTCCAGTGATGGAGCACCCACAACTTCTGAAGGCAAGCTGTTCCACTGATTAATTGTTCTCACTGTTGGGAAATTTCTCCTTAGTTCTACGTTGCTTCTTTCTTTGTTTAGTTTCCATCCATTGTGTCTTGTCTTGCCTTCTGGTGCTTTAGAAAATAGGTTGACCCTCTATTCTTTGTGGCAGACTGCTATCATGTCTCCCCTAGTCCTTCTTTTCACTAGACTAGACATACCCAATTCCTGCAACCGTTCTTCATGTTTTAGCCTCCAGCCCCTAATCGTCTTTATTGCTCTTTTCTGCCCTCATTCCAGAGTCTCTACTTCTTTTGTATAATACTGGATGCAGTATTCTAAGTGTGGTCTTACTAAGGCTTTATAAAGGGGTACCAATGCTTCCCGTGATCTTGATTCTATCCCTCTGTTACCACGTTATCATATCCCTTATGTGATGATATAAAATATATAATAGTCACATCATTCTAATAAATCCATCTTTACCTACGTTCCACTGCGTTATTCCATTCTTCATTTTGAACTTTTGGATTTTAGAGGAGGCGTGTACACCACTGTAACGGGAGATGTGGAGGCAAAAAGTTTAGGAACCCCTTGTCCACGGTGTTCTTTTGCTTCTGTTTCCTAAGCTACTCGGGGAAGTTTGCATTGGGGTAGGCAACCTTGGCTCTTTTATGACTCGTGGACTTCAACTCCCAGAATTCCTGAGCCAGCATTGCTGGCTCAGGAATTCTGGGAGTTGAAGTCCATGAGTCATAAAAGAGCCAAGGTTGCCTACCCCTGCGACCTTTCTTAATCTGATTTGGGCGCAGGCTTGATGCCCTGGCGTTTTATGGGTTCCAATTCCTTTCACAAACCCCTTCTGCCCCCAAAGAGGGCTTTCTCGTTCGCCCCCTACTAATGTTTACCTCCCCCCCTCCCCTGGGCTACTGAACCCAAGCAACCCCCTCCGCCCCTCCCTCTTTCGGCTCCTGTGTCCTCGCTGCAGAGCGTCCTTCTGGCCCGGCGCTCGCGCCGCCGATTCTCCTCCTCCTCCTCCTCCTCCTCCGGTTGGGCGGAAGGAGGCCAACGGGGAAACCCGCTTTGTGGAGCTTGCTGCTCTATTATGTTACCGTAAATCTTGGGCAATCCTGGAACTAATTATGGAGAGGATATGTCTCAATTTGTTCTGCATTAATGCCACGTTGGGAATGGAGTCGGGGCCACAGCCAGAGCAGACACTTGAGCACATGAAATTGATGAACTGAGACTTGCTCCGAGTCCCCAGCACACCATCTGGAATTCCAGTCTGGGGTTACGATGAGAATTTCTGACCCCAGATTCAACTTTGGAGAAGAACCAGGGAGGGGGGAAAAAGGAAAGGAAAGGAAAGGAAAGGAAAGGAAAGGAAAACTTGAGAAAGGGGGGAAGAATAGAAGAAAATGTCATTTCTGCACCTGTAGGAAATAAAAGCTTTCTAATTTCTTTTCTCCCATAACTTTATTCACCTTGAAATTAATCTACCTGTGCTTATCTCCATGTCTTTATATTATCCGTATATATTGAAAGACAGGAATTTTACAGACATGATTCCTGAGCCTTTCCCCTAAATTCAATCCTCTTTCTCAGAGTTCAGGTGTTCTTAATTAGGACACCTTCCCCCCCCCCCCTTATCCCTGTCAATTGCTGTGTGGGGAGGCAGTGATCCACAGACCTTTTAAGATGGAACTGGGCATCTCAAAGGATTCATACTATATAAGGCTTGATGGCTCAAACCGTCCAGATTTGAACTGGCCTTTGTGTTATTCTTGTCCCTGAAAGTAAGTCTCAGGCCTGTTTGCTGGAATGAGTCTTGCTGGACCCAGCGCTGTTTAGCTAGAAAGCCAATCCAATTCCACCTTGGCTCGGCAGGGATTGAAATTCTGTGCAAATTGACATGGGAATAGGACTCATGGATCCCAGCCTAGTTTACCTTTGAGTCTATGTGTTTGGGCCTGCAGTCCAGGTGGATGCCAATAAACAGATGGAATAAACTGATTTTCATATTGATACCTGTGGGGTGTTTACTCAAACCCACGTTACATAGCTTGGAAGTAAATCTGGGGAGCCTTATTTGTGGCTTGTTAAGAGATGCATCTTGATTTCAGCAGAAGTCGTCTCTAGTAGGTATAGGAATATGAGGCCATAAAGCAATACATGAATAACTTTCTTAATTCCCGTGATTGGTTCATCAACCATGAACTGGCTGCATTGCGGATTAGTGTATTTTGTTTTTTTCCATTTTCGGGGGCCAATTTCCCCCTCCCCATGGCAGCGATGTCTCACCTTGCACCGAGCTTCATTTTACATGAAGGCTGAGGGTCTTAGAGAGGTCTTGTTAAATTTATTAGCATATTGCTAGGGCAAAGCTGAACATAAATTACCAGGATGTGTAAAGCTATAAAATATCCCTCCGCAGACTCTGGTGAACAAGAGTTCATACACCAGTAAGCACTGGATCATTGTTCAGATCGCTGTGACATTTTAAAAGTCTCTGCTGCATAACTGGAGCTGTGCAAAGATTAGCTGAGGGTACTCAGAGAAGGCGTTCATGATTAAGACCTCTCAAATAGGTAAGAAAAAAGAAAGTGGCCTCCTGTTTAATTTCAGCATTACACCAAGCAGTTGTAAATTAATGGTAATAGTCTTATCTTCAGTTGTAAGGGTATTAGTGAAATTATTGACTTCAATAGGATCTGATTTCCAGGCTGGAAGAATAAGGGCAGCCCACTGTTATATCTTTCTCCCCATTGTACCGTGCGCTCATCTTTATGTGGCTCTAAATGTAAAATGAGGATACCTCATTGCTAATCATTCTTAAAGGGCATGTTCTCAAGATGCCACCTTCCTCCCCTCCCCACTCCATAGCCTGTTTAGCTGTTCCAGTTTAAATGTAACATTTTCTCTCCTCTCCTAATAGAAGGCTTGCCATGAACATGATGTACAACATTACATCAATCATGCTGATGATGATACTTTCAAGGGCCAGGTTTGGCCACATTAGACAGACCTGGGCATGCCTTTCTAAATCAGTTGCTGCTGATTTTGTCTTTCTTGTCTGTCTGTCTGTCTGTCTCTCACTCCCTCTCTCTCTCTCTATCTATCCATGGCAGTGTAGCGCAGTAGTTAGAATGCAGTATTGCAAGCAAACTCTGCCCACAGTCTGGAGTTCGATCCTGACCGGCTCAAGGTTGACTCTGCTTCCATCTTTCCAAGGGCAGTAAAATGAGGACCCAGATTGTTGGGAGCAATATGTTGATGCTGTAAACCACTTAAAGAGTGCTGTTCTATCTATCTATCTATCTATCTATCTATCTATCTATCTATCTATCTATCTATCTATCTATCTATCTATCTATCTATCTATCTATCTATCATCTATCTATCTATCTATCTATCTATCTATCTATCTATCTATCTATCTATCTATCTATCTATTTATCTATCTATCTATCTATCTATCTATCTATCTATCTATCTTCATCATCATTTATTTATTTATTTATTCAGATAATGCCTTTATTGTTTTTATAAATAACTCAATATGATGAACAAAACTAATACTCCTTCCTCCTCCAATTTTTCCCCACAACAATAACCTTGTGAGGTGGGTAGGATTGAGAGAAAGTGCTTGGTCCAAAATCACCTAGTCAGTTTTCATGCCTACAGCAGAACTAGAACTCAAGTCTCTCAGTTTCTAGCCAAGTGCCTTAAACTATTAGGCCAGACTGGCCTATAACTAACACAGGCTTACTAGTCTTTGGAGAGAGTGCTCGACCTATTAAAAACAAAAAACAAAACAAAACAAAACAGGAAAAGCATTCTCTTAGATGTATGGGTGTTAACAAAGCAGAGAAATTGACAAGAGTTGCAGGGTCTGGGATGATGGAGGAAAAAATGCTGTTCCCAGCCAGCATAGCATTCTCAGTCATGTGGTAATAAATTACATAGAAAGTTTTTTTACAAATCTTCCCACTCCCCAGTTTAAACCCATTACTGAACTCTCTTATTTCCCTCCAAAATCTTTGGCTTCAGATGGAAAGGAGGAGCCAATATATATTTAAAGGCAGAAGAAATGCCTCCATCATATGATTTGTCAGTATTGTGCTCTCTCATTGTTATTTTTCTTTATAATTTTTTTTAGCCACCTGTAGGGGTTCCAGCCATTGAAATTTATCAGAAAGTCTTTCCATACCCCCATCTTTCCCATTCCATCTTGCAAGCAATCAGCCACTTTGGAAATGATACATAAACACAAATTTCTCTTTCTTGCAGAATTGCTCTGTTTTAGTACAATGCTATTTCAGAATAGTGTTATTCTGAAATAGCATAAACTCATGCTGACTTTAAACACGCCCATATAAAACACTTGCAGAAAAGCAGAACAAGATTTGACAGATGGCTAAACCACTGATCTAGTTAACACACCTCACACCTCCTGTTAAAGGGAACAATTGATGGATACTTTCCTGCCTGCTGGTGACATTTGCTAAGAGGGCAAAGAAAACTGGAGAAACCCACCCATCACTTTTCTTAACTTGTCCCTCCTTAAAATGGTGAGGTTATCAGCATTCCCAAATAGGCCAAATAGGACCCCCAAATAGGCCAAATAGACAATGCAATGTATCTGGCATATTTTTCTTGTGTCCCAAGGACTGAAGGAAAGCCCTTTAATGTCACTGTGAGAAAGAGCCATTTATTTCTTTATTTTAATGGACTGACCTTCTGATATTTCCCAGATCTTAGTTTCAGGTAAACTAAGTTGTAAAGGTACAACTGAAAGGTGCAATTGAAAGGATTTAGAACAAGGGGACAGTGAGGGAAAGGAGCAGTTTTCTCTTGTTAATTGTGAAATACATATGGGACTCCTCAGAGCATCGTAGTATGAGGAACTGGTAACAGATAGGAGGGAATGTTCAGGACAGGAGATCAGGAATTAATGTTTAAATCTAGAACAAGATTGTCTATGGAGATTCTCAATCATCCAAGTCATGGTTATTCCAAAGGTGCTTTTCCAAAGACAACTGAACTTGCTTGAAATTCATTCACTTCTCATCCAAGAAGCTTCTTCAGTTCTGACTGTTGCCTTTGGGAAAAGCATCTTGGGGACTAGAACAAGACTGGGTAGATGTTGCTACCTTAATAATTACTATTTTAAAATGGGAGGCAATAAAACCTTCAGAGTCAGAATCTAAAATGACTAAGCTGGAGTACTGGCTATAAATTGTGAGCAAAGGACTGTGATACAAATAAAATAATTAAAATACAACATTAGAATTTTATAATTTATTCCCTAGGAGCAGCTTGATCAGCTTCTTCACAAATACAGATTTGGATACAAAGAATATACCTCTTTCTTACCTGAAACTGATTCTTTGGCTTAATATCTTTTAATAAACTAAAAATATTCAGGGGAAAAAAACATTTATATGGTGATGTTCAGTATTGTACAGAATTAAAGTTTACCATGCTGGAAGAATCTCAAGGACCAGAAATCAAACTGAGGAAGAAATAAACCACATTTTACAAGGATGTATAAAATAAAAGGAAAATTTAAAAAAAAAAGTTCTGTTAAGGAGCTTGATCTGGGAAAAACTCAGAAGACCAAACTGCATACACTTAAGGAAATAAGGAGTATGCTAGCTGTACAGCAGCAGATTAATTCTTATGCAAAACAACAGGAAACCATAAATGAAAGCTCAGTGACTATTCTTTAAAAGAAATTGAGACATTTTCTAGGGAGTAAACCCTACTGAATGTGATGTGACTTTGAACTTGTTTGGACTATGCCATATGAAGATGAACAAATGATATGGGATACAGTGCCATATTAATTAGCCTGTTAGCAGCACTTGGATGACCTTGGTTGAGCTTGAAAAACTAAGGAGGTAGGACTGTGTTCTTGGAAGGAAGACCATCAAGAAACACCAAGCTGTAAGCTTCACTGAGAAGTCAGCAAAACATTCAAGAATACTATGGCAAATTGCTTCTACAGTATATTGTAATTAAGAAAACTCCATGGTCCTCCATTTGTCATCTTCAGACACAACTTGATGAAGACTTTTGTTCTATCTTTCTGGTGTGTTATTGCTTGTATGCACACTAATAAATTGGTGGTGCACCTTCAAAATGGTTTGGTTGCTTTAGATTTTGGCTACATCTCATATAATCCCATTTTAACCATCATTTCCAGGCAATTACAAACAAATAAGAGTGCTAATACAGTATCCATATCCATATTCGATTCATTCCCCTCTCTCAAACAGGACATTTTCTATCTTGATCTTTGGACACAGGATAATTTCTATCATGTATTACAAACTTTGATGCAGCTTTCTTCATCTTATAGCAGGAAAGAGAAAAAAAATGCAAAATCAGATTAAAGCATAAGCATTATATATATCCAGTAGTTTGAAAAGTGGTGGGATTCTTTGTTTCCCAGCGGTACTCTAGAGAGACAATTTTACACATTTAATATTTACAGTTTAATTCCTATGACCAAAGCACTTTCACAACAATAAAAAACACTCAGATAAAACTAGCCCTACCTTATTTGGAAGTTTGTGTCAAAATTTCATTTACAACTAGTATGTGTTATCAATGAAATTTTGACATAAACTGTATCTTTCAAACTTTAAAAGTACTTTCCCTTTTGCACATGTAATATGTCATTTTTTGGCCTGCCTACCAAGACATGAGCTCCCTGAGCTCCCTTTTGCCAGCAAAAATATTTTCCAGTCCTTGCTGATAGATTTTATATCTTTTATATCTTTCCTTTCTTCAGCAATCATCCTGCTGTTTGCTATTAGATGAGAAGATATAAATGTTCTGTAAGTTATCTGGATCAAGACTATGAAGCATAACTTGCCTCTAATTATAATTCAGCACTGGGGCAAAAAAAACACACAATTCTTCTCCCTACTTTATTACTTTACTTTTTAAATTATATATATCTAGACCATTTTTCAAAGACTAATATAAGACTAATGCTGGTTGGTAGCATTTTATTTCAACAGATATAAATGATAGAGTTTCCAAAAGCTGAGGTTATGGCACATAAATATGGAGGAACATAATTGTTCTTATTTTTATTCTTACTGTTGTTGGAACCACTGTTTTCATAGGAGAAGTCAGATTATGGAATTTGGAAGAGATGGAGGATTTTCACCATTTGGAAGAGATGGAGGATTTTCACCAGTTTTCACCAGTTTTCACTTTTTCCTATAACTCCCTTTCTATAATAATCAGAAGAATGACATTATTCAGCATTAAGTAGTAGGCTTTCACTACTTTGCTAAGATTTGCTATTATTGCCCTCTCCCTTCTGCATCTAGCCAAAATCATTCTGGAAGATCATCCTGAATCTGGGAAAGATTCGGAAGTTACAAAAGGGAATATAACCGTCTATGTTTAAATCCCTGAGTGGTTATTAATATGATTACTTGTTAAATGTATTAAATCTTAAACTAAGGTGGGCTAATGACAGATTGAGAGAGAGAGAGAAAGAGATTGAGAGAGAGACAGAGAGACAGAAAGAGATAGAGAGAGCACACATCTCAAAAATGCTATAAACGCATCCACAGTAAATTTGAAAAGTAGATTTACTTCCTCTTCTCACAGCGGGAGTTGTTTGTTTGTTTACTCAATTTGTGTAACCACAACTCCGGCAGTATATATCAAATAAAAACCAAACAGAAAGCAATGATTATAAGTGAAAAAAACATACTCCCGCCCCCCCAATAAAACAAAGAACAAAGGAACAAAATCCATAACCGGCATACCAGACAATGTACAGCTGGGGTCAACCAAACACACACTTCACCTCTCAGAAGATGGGCTCATCCATCATCTTGACCCAATGCTAGGGAGAAAAACCAGGTTTTTAACACTTTCCGGAAGACTAACAGTTGAACCTTCCATTGTGACCACTGTTTCAGAACAAAATTATTCCATCACTGCCATTTTCCCTCTACCACAAAAAAAGTAGTTTCCTGTTAGAAAATCTGTCTGCTGATGTCAGGCCAAGCATTTCCCTGTGAGATGCAAAAATATAAAATGCTATTGATAATTAAAACATTGACAATATCCATCATATGGGTATTATGATGGTCCTTGAATTACCTATAAGAGCCAACGGTTATTTCTGTTTAGTGTCTTTAGAAGTGAGTAATTGACAGTTTCAGTACTTCTATAACTTGGGAGAAGAGCAAACATTTGTTTTGGATTCTTTGCAACTCAGCTCCACTTTATGGAGCCTTCCCTTGACATGGTGTCCTAGGCCTCCTCTAGCCTACAATTGTGTATTGAAGTATATACAGTTACAAGGCAGCCTTTCCCATCCTTGGATTTCCAGATCTGGAAATACAGCTCTGATAATTTCCAGCTGAGATTGATGGGATTTGGAGTTGAACAACATTTGAAGGTCCAAATATGACCTCTCCTGCATTAAGCAGAGTGATGAAGCTACTGTTAGATGGCATGTGCTGACATGTGAGAAATTAGCAGTGAGGTGTTATGGAAGAGAATTCCATATATTTCAGCATGTCTTGTTGATGTAGCCTGATACTAAGTTGGAAGGAGGATTCAATTCTATTGATTTCTGTCTATGAAATTACATGAGTCAGTTCTGCCAGTAATTAAAAAAAATATAGAAAACAACAATAACCACAATCCCTCTAATTTCAACCTTTTAGAAAGAGACTAATGTTATGTTCTTCGTGTTCATTCTTAAAACCTTTGCAACATTTTAGAACTTCACTAAAACTTCACATTCCTCCTCTATAACTACTGTAGCTTTCACCCAAAGTTATTGGTGGATTAAGCAAAATATTATTTGCAATGAAACTAGCCCTTGCAGAAGAGAGCAATCCTCCACACGTATACATTTAATTTGAAAAATGTAGGTAATATAAGAGCCTTTTGCAATAATTAATTCTGCTCCAGTCTAACTACTTTCATAAGCTACATCCAAACATATTTGGAAATGTAGACTTTAAGGAGCAAATTTGTATCTGTCATTAGGAATGCATCAGTCATAGAACTGCAGTCATGGGCTCTTAGCACCAGTCTCCTACAGCAAGAAGAAGAACTCCTTATGATCCTAGATTCACAATAATAAAAGAGGTGGAAAAGAGTGACTAGGCCATGCAGGTCAGGTCCCATCTGGCAAATTCAGGATTACTCCCCATGGTACACATTTCAACTCTTTGTCAAATCTCATGTTATGTTTCCCACACTGTGGGGCTTCCAATGTGTTAATCAAGAAATGCATTCACACAATCTACAGATCTTCTTATTCAACTTTCCTTTCCTTTAATTACCTCCATTATTCATTATGCCGTCGTGAAAAGTGCATAAAGTGTTTTTAGCTTCTCTGCTTTATTGTTATTTTATACTCTTGCATCTTTCTAAAAATTCTGAACTATTCCTATATGGAACAGTTCCTCTGCTTCACAAGGATAGAGAAAACAGTGGAAATAGAAACTGGTCTGGTTTATTTCAGAGCCTTCTTGTCCCCAATCTGGATCCTTTCAGACATGCTATATTGCTACTTTACAAGCAACCTTACCATTAGGAAATAAGATTGAGGATGCCCACTTATGTCATGAATTGCACCTTTTTGCCTCAAATCAATCAAACTTTGTTAGTGAGGAACTTAAAGCAAAATCTCAATTCTGAGCAATTATTGATCCCATTGGTCTTGTGACTTAACAACATACTATAGCTGCTATTTCTCCATTATTTACTCTTCTTTTCTGCCCTTTGTTCTTCCAATATTTCACTTGATCTCTCCTTTTTTATTCTTTCATCTCTTTTTATGTATATATTTATTATGCTTATCAATAGAAATAAAATACAAAACAGAAAAAAATAGAAAAAGCATATATCCAACAATAATAACAACAAACATAAAAGGAAAAAAAATGACCCAAACATCCAACATTAAACATATAAAAAATCCGCACTGGATACATGCTGAAAAGAAAAATCAAAAATATCTGATAAATTCTCCTCTCCTTACATAATGGGTCTATAAATAGTTATAAACTGTCTTATCCTTATTTAACAAGAAAAATCTATTATATAAACAAATATTTCAGATGAGGAGGTCTCTCTCTAATAATCAAATCGACCCAACATCTAATATATATAAAAAAGAAAAGAAAAACAAGTCAACAGATTTCCTAAATATTATACTAGTCTTCAAATCCATCTGTTAACCATCTGTTATTGTATTTAACATGCAGAAAGTCCACAAACGTCCTCCAGTCTCTTATAAAGCTATCTAGTCCATTATCTCTAATCAAGGATGTTAATTTCATCAGCTCTGCTAATTCAGTTAATTTTGAAATCCATTCTTCAACAGCTGGCATCCCCTTTCCTTTCCAGTGCTTAGCAAGTACAATCCTCGCAGCGGTCACCACGTAAAGAAATAGCTTCCCAAATTGTTTCTCGATTGATTTATCCATGATACCCCAAAGAAAAGCTTCAGAATTTATTAATATTTATATCTTAAGTATTTTCTACATCATCGTTGTAATGTTTATCCAGAATGTTTTCACATACTTGCAAGGCCACTCTTTCATCTCTTGAATTAACTTGTGTTCAAACTAAGTGGACAGGTATGCACATTTCAATTGCTTGGAATAAAACACCTTGCTTTCCTGTCTTTCCACCGGAATGGACAAGCAAAGGTATCTACCCACACAAGAAGATGGTGTGTGAAATGCACTATCTTTAATATATCGTCTCCCCCAAATTTTGTTTTTATTGCTTTTTTACCCAGCTCTTTCTGCCCCTGCCCCATTCCCTGAAACATTCTAAATTTCTAGAGAGAGGCCACGTCAAGTCATTAGTTTCTTGGGTTGAAGCTGGGTTCTCCGTGTTGCTCCCTTCCCTAAATCCAATCAGCTCAGTGAATACAGTGACTGGCTTTGGAACATCTGAATACGTATTTCTTCAAGTAATTTTGTATTCCATTTGTCACTGGATGTGACTTTATCTATTGAATCTTCCATATTGAGATATTGAGAAGAGACACAATCACATGAGAAGCATATATGTTTGAAGGGGGAACAAGGAGGCAAAAGGGCATGCGAGCAAAAGCCACAATTGGTGTGCTTGCATCAGATGTTGTGACACAAACAGAAAAATTGTGACATTCACTCAATTGTATCATTGCACATATGTGATCATTTTGTCAATATCATATTTTGTTGTCAACCTTGGGGATGGGTTTCGTTTTCCATGGGGTTTTATAAATGTCCTCTGCAGAGGAGGAACTATTGTAAATATGATTTCATGATGCTTTGATTTCTGTTTAGCCACTGAGGAAAAACAAAATAAAGGTGTTGTTCTCAATGAGAAATGGCATTAAACTATCCATGCTTCAGACCTCACCACATGCTCTGATGCCTTGTGTTAGCATTGTTTGATCTATATAACTGGCTCTACTCTTCTCCCTGACAATTGGATTCACTTTTGGACTTCTCTACCACCCTCATCTAGTCCATTCTCTCTACAATTAAGATTTCCTTAGTTAGTTTTTCTGGGTGGGATGACTTACTCATCCCATTCTGGGATTTGATATTATGTATATACACTTCACTTTCATACTATTTCATGAATAAGCAGTGCTTATCAGGGTTTAATTTCTTACAAATACTGTGTTTGATTGCAGTCTGATGTGAATATACAGTAGATCAGCTAGCCTGGTCCACTTGGTTGAGATAGAAATGTGCAACTTCCTTAGTTGGGCATTTCCCCCCATAAATGATTATAATAGATGCTAGCAGAAAATAAAATCACACCATACATCCATTCAAATAAATAAATGAGAAAAATCATGGTTTTACAATGGGTTGCCTCTACTGGACAAAAATGGAAGCATTGATTATGAAGTTCCTCATCTGTATCTACTCACTGCATTCATTTTAAAAAGCTACAAAAATAGGTGTAAACCCTGTGATTTGTACATATCTGTCTATACCTAACAATCACCATTACACTTCCTTCATACATTGCTATGCAATTAATCAGAATTTATAATATTGTTTAATCTCTCTGTGATCTCAGTTTCTTTGTCCATTCATCCCTAATTTCAAAGCAATCAACTGTCCTTTTTATGGATTATGAAGAAAAAGGAATCCATTTGCTCTGTATAAAGTGGCCTGAGTCTTTCCATTAAGCAACGTTCTTACTTTACATGCAATAAATACGATATACACACTGCTTATTATCATTGTTGTCTGCTGCTTCACCAGCAATCCTCTTCCTGGATTCTGCAGTACCATATAAAGTACAGTAATGGCACTTTCTACTATTCAACAACTGGGATTACATTTCACTACTATTTTACTCTATTGAGTGATGAACTATATGCAAGCAGCTAATACATAATAAATAAGCATTACCAATATTTTCAGTTTCCTAACTCTAAGAAGGTGTGTGGATCACCAATCAATTAGATCAACCTGTCCCACCTAGCCAAGTTGGGAAGATATGCTGCGTATCCAGTCGGTTAGGAAGTTTCAGCTGGGAGGAAACTAGGAGGAGGGCCTTCTCAGCTGTTGCCCCCCACCTTATGGAACATCTTACCCCCAGAGGTGAGGCAGCCCCCCCCCCCACTCTTCTGATTTTCTGTTAAGATCTGGCTTTGCCAATTAGCAGTGGGGGGGGGTGGCTGGGGGCCTGAGGACACTCCCACTGCCTTGATAACCTCCTAGCCTTTGAATTTTAATCTGATTTATTTTTACTTGTAAGTTTCTAACACTATTATTTAAGCTACGCTTTTATTTATGTATGTATCTGGTGTTTTGTGTTGTTGTAATCCACCCCGAGTCACTTAGGTGAGATAGGTGAAGTAGAAATTTAATAAGTAAGTAAGTAAGTAAATAAATAAATAAGTATCACCTGAGAATTGTTCTGAATCAGTACATAATTGATATCTTCATACTAATATAATGTAGAATTTGTAATGTGCAAGCTTTGTGAGAAGGTTTTAGGTCTGAAGATGAAGAATACAAATCTGATGATGTTTGTTGCATGTTGCTAACCTTTGATAATATAAACATACTTGAAATTCCACTCATTTATCTCAATTTCTGGAAGTTCCTGTGAAGGGCTTCTTTCTAGAATGATCTGTAAGGGGCCTTTGTCCCTCATCAGATAGCTGAAGTGCAGCCAGTAGTTTTAATAAAATCTTATTCCCCAGTTATTGCTTCAATTTTTTCTGAATTCTTCCTTATCACAAAAATATTAGCTTTTCTTACATAAATTATTTCGATCAGACTTAACTACAGTATCCCCCTCAGTTCAAGATAATTTCTGAATGACTTTTTAAAAAAATCTATGCTGTCATTCACCTTTATAAAAAAAAATAATACTGCTATCTAGGGGTTCAGTTGTTATGGTTGTCCAGTCTATATTCTCTTCTCTTCAGTTATTGACATGGTTGACATTTATCAGCTTGTTATTTTTCCTAGCCATGATTATAGTTCTCTAGAAATTGAAGCATGCCTATAATTCAATGTCTTCTTCCATTCTCACATTTCCATAGCTTCCCAAACAGGGCAATCTCCACAAATACATCAGCCAACCTATGTAACCTGAAACTTCTGTATCAGATTTTATATTTTCAGTCTGTACACTTTTCTTTTGGCTAGCTAGTTCATCTTTCCATCTGCCCAATCTATTGGGATCCAAAAATTCTGCCTTCTATCGGGCATTAGATAGGATTATATTTTTTTTCAGATCAGTTATTACAAATTAATTATGTATTCTGGCCCTAAGAACATGGCATATATCCTAAAAGAGTGCCAATGAATTTCTAAAGACAATTATTGTTTGTTTTAATATACATTGGAATTCAAAACTCTTTTGAGTTCTCTGAAGGAGGGTGTTGACCAATGGAGAAAAAAATACCAGTTTTAATAAAAGCCACTCGGCAAAATGTAAAAACAAAAAGTATTTGCCCCCATTTTTTGTTCTTCTCCCTGAGGAACCACAAGGCATTTTGTACATGTCCAAAGAGACATTAAAAATAATTATGTGGAAGAGTAATAGCTCCCTTGGTTGTTTTAATATATTTTTGTCTACAAACAAGAAAAAAAATATTTAATCTGCTGTCTTGGCATTGCTTGAAAAGTTTCTCAAGCAAAAACATTTTAAGTAATCTTAAATATTATCAAGTGAGCAAGAACAATGAATGTGAATATTTATGCAACTTTACACACAGATCCCAAAAAAGAACACATATATTAGTAGATATGTTTAAGAATAGGTTTTTTTTTTTATTTCATGGGACACATAGAATTTGGAATTTAAATTCTAAGACAAAAGAAATTCTAAGTTATTCTATAAAAGTTCTCCCAAAATGGTGATATTCTTACACCTTGTATAATGTCATGGTTATTTACTGCAAATAGTGATTGTATGACTTTATTTGTGTTCTAAATTTTGCAAGATAAAAAAAATCTTAGTTTCTAATTAAAGTATTGCTGAATTATGCAAAGAGCTATTTACATCAAGTCAAAACAGTTACAGACATATTGTGATTGTTAGATGGTAGACTCAATAACTGATAAGTATATCAAAAGGTTTTACCAGAATATTATTTCATAAGAAAGTGATATTAAAAATTCTATAGCAGCTGAAGAGGCCATCTATTGGTAACTACAATAGGTAGTCCTTGTTTAATAACCACAAATGGAACAATTTTGTTACTAAGAGATGCAGTCATTAAGCAAGACAACAAGTGACCATGACTTGTAATTTTCTTCGCCATTGACTCCACTTTTGGAAGTTGGCTGTGACACTGCAATGGTTGTAATTGCCTGTCAGTGGTGATGCACCTGAATATCAATCACGTGACCATGGGAACCCTAAAATGATAATAAGTGTGATGTATTTCTCCCCACATACACACACACACACACTATAAACAAAGGCCCATCCTGAGGTGTTTTGATCCCAAACTAAAGAACTGCCCCACTGCACCCCTACCACTAGTCCTGGTGAAAGTCCCACACACCTCTGGAATTTGACAACAGCTGGAACTCCTGAAATGTCCTTCATGTCACCATGTCAACTATCTTGATATAACTTTAAAACTTCAATAGCCAGGATCCCAAGATCATTTCTGGTATAATATAACACTGTGGCCTTCCCCTCTCAACAGTTCCAGAGAAGAGAAGTTTCAACAGTGAAATCAAATTATGAAATATTATATATTATTAACATAGTTGCTAAACTGACAAATGCTTTGCTTTGATATTTTAGAGAAAAACTTGCGTTTTTCCATTTCAGTGCCTTGCTAAATATTTAGTACTATGTGTTCATAGAAGCTTTACACTTAGAAGTGACTACAAATGTATCCATGCTTAATGGGCTAAGAACCATGGAACTTCTTGGACCTTATTTTAAAGGAGATACATACACAACTGGTGAAGGGTTTTGATGCCAGAAAATAACTATGGCCACATGGTTAAACAAATGCACAGTACTGATGATGTTACCTAGGTTGTTAATGAAACATCTGCAAGAAAACAACCAAGTTCAGAGAAGGACCCCTCAGCAAACTATATTACTTAAGAGACCATATTAGACTTCCTCATTCTGGAATTTTAATCGAAGGGATGTCTTATAATTAGGATAACCACAAGAACCCACAACCTACCCATGTAAATGTCATCAAAATATTTTTTTTTATCACTAATGTTGTCTAGGATTCTCTGTTAGGAAGTAGTATTTGGGGACATCTTTGTTGATGAACCAATAGCAGGAGAAGCAATTATTATTGGTACTAAGGCATATATAAATTACTTCTACCCAAAGTCCTCATATAAAAACTGTTTCCAAGTCTCATTGGCAAAAGAAATGTCTCACTTTTTAGCCCCCGAGACATATTGAAATTTACAAAGATTACAAAACCATGTGTCCTTTTCCCACCTTAAACAATGACTGTCACATTGTAGGTTAGTCCCCTTCAATCTGCCAGCTCCCAGATATATTGGACTATAACTTCCATAATCCCTAGCATCAAGATCTTTCCAACACATCTGTAGGGCTGGTATGATAAAAGATTCTAATGTGTAAATAATCAATTTTACCTAAATTTGCACGGAAAAAACAAAGTATCTGATATTTTGCATACTTTTATGGGTTCAGTCCTAGTAGAATTTTTAAGCTATGTTTTCAAGCAAGATCCCACTTCCATCTCCATTCCCATGCTTCAAGGTCAAAATATGCAAAGAGATAAAAGTTCCAGGACCTGAACTCTTGGTCTCTTTCTCTATTCCATTTCTTAATTGCAAGAAGTAGTATGACAGTTGGGTATGAATCCAAAGTGAACTCAATCAGACTTGATTCAAATCATCCCTACTGAGTCCTGGCGCCCTACACCGGCCATCTTATCTTTAAAAAAGTAAATGCTGTTGCTGATCCAAACTAGAATCAACTCATTTTAGGAATCAAAGGTCCCCTTTTGCACGGAAGGAAAAGAGAGAAAAGGCCGGGCAGGGGGGAGCCCCGCTCTCTGCACTGGAAGCTGCCATCTGTAGTCTCCTTCATTTCCTTTTTAATTCTGGCAGCTCTATCATTCAGTACCGAGACCCACCTCCTCATGGACTATAAAGCAAAGCCAGGCTAATGGGTACACATTCACCCCCAGAGAACAATACAGCACGTTGCTTTTTATAAAGTGATATAAATAGAAATAGACATAACTTCTTCTCTGGTTTCTGTGAACGGCTGGCATTGCTCCATGAGAGACTACTAAAGTCTGTTTTGCACTTTAGGGCAGCAGGGAAGGGGAAGGGGAAGGGAGGGGGAAAGGCGGCTGCAGGGGGAAGCGAGTATGGGATGTTATCCAAGTCTGCTCAGAGGAACCAGAAAAACATGGATTGAGGAGCCAAGGTGGTACCGCCAGCTGCAGAGCCATTAATTAAAATTCTGAGGTATGTAGCAGTAAGAATGACCTTGGTACTTGTTGAATAAAGGAGATAACATTTACAGAGAAGCTCTGCTTGTCCTACCTAGGTATATTTATCCAAGAAGTAGCTTGCGCACTGCCCCCACGGCTTTCTCCCCCTTTCACCTCAGCTCTCAAGGCTGTAAATTAATTCTAATTGCAGAGATATGTAATAAAAGCCGTGTTCTGCCTTGGGTAGTATTTGAAGATTTATTTTCAGGTTTTAGCTAGCTTTGAGTATTTAACTTAAAAAGAAAATAGGAACATGAGAGAAAATGTAGGTTTTATGGATCTATAAAATTACTCCGCTTCAGATAAATGTATATTCCAATACAACCAAACCCTAAACAGCCGAGGCTGGCAGTGCAATGCACTGTATACATTGTAGAGCATATTTTCCCCACATGCAGTTTGCCTCTCTGAATATAGACACAATGAGTATTACCTTTATCTCTTTTGAAAAAAAAAAAAAGTGTGTCTGCACAGCACGACATCAGCAATCTGTCTTGGCCCAGAAATAGGTATTAAAACAGTGAGTTAAATACCAAGACTTCTCAGAGGATAAAAGTGGAATTCCTTTGTCCTTGCATTAAGTGAAATTGCTATTGACTTCCATGAAGGCTGTTTTGCTCTTCTTTATCAGCTCCCATTCTAAGGTTTGTTATTTTTAAAAGAATGCTGAAGTGATCAAGAAGATGTCACGTATTCCATAATTTGTCTTTGGGAAGCCTGTGCTTAGAGTCACCTATGCTTAGAAATGGGTAGAACTGCTGGTGCTTTTTTCAAGGGCCACATGCTACAGCAGCTTGTTTACCAAATATAACAAGTAAAATCTGCAGCAAAATATTACTCTGACAAAATATTGTTCTGCTCCTCTTCAAGGATCCAGCTAGCCTATCAGGAAATTAGATTCCATTGCCTTCTCCTCCATCCCTCCACTTCTCTTGCTCTACAATCCCTCAGCAATATGTTCATCTAAAATGGGTTGGCTTAGCAAAAGGAGTTTTATCCCTTTAGTGTTGATTGTAACAGTTTTATATTTTATTTTTGCAAATCTCAGGGTTCATCCAATGTTGTGGAAAACTGGTGTTTCTCAGAGTCCATTTGAGCTCTATTTCTGCTACTATTTCCCATCTGGATTTGTTGCTAGACCTAAAAACCAAAAACCCCATCAATAAACTGATATTCCTATAGCTTAATCCCATGTCAGTCCAGAGGATAAATGTGTCCACAATTTCTACGTACAGAATCTTTTCTTTTGATTCCCTTAACTCTCGCAAATTAGGTAGAATATAACAATGTGCCTAGCTTCAGGATCTATACTCCACTGTTTTAATATTAAAATGACTATTCCATTGCATGAACATATTTTAAAATTATTAATAGTTTAAATTAAATGCAGTGGAATGGAATTTAGAAAGATGATACGCAGAGACACTCTTCAAATCCAGTTTGTAGCACCATTTCAACTAACAATTAGCCTGAATAGCCAAGTAGAAGTAAACTGAAATGATGGTAAACGATTCAGGAATATAGGGAGGAACTATCCCTCTTTATGAAAATAAAAGGTCAATCTCATCATTCCTTATAACAGTGCCAATTTCTACTCTAATTAGACTTGCAGTGGTGTGTGTGTGTGTGTGTGTGTGTATGTGTGTAGGGTTTGCAAGCAAAGGAATTCATTTCCCCTGAATGATGAGGCTGGGCTGGGTGGAGTTCAGAACAGGAAGGACTTCTCACTCCTGAAACAAAACAGCTGAATTTCTGAGAGATCAAGCAGTTGCTCAAGCATCAGTTGAAATTTAAGCCAAGTTCTTGATATAATCTTACTTCTTTATCATCTAGTGTAAAAGGTTTGTGTGCTTTTTAACAGATGGAAGGTGGAACTGCAGCGCTTTGCTTTCCAGTGTTTCTCAAAGAAGATGTGAACATGCTTTAGCCTCCCTCAGGACTGGTATAAAATGAAAGTGGCTCTTAGCACCAGACTTTGCTTTGGGCCGACTTTTTAAGATACGACCATAAACTCTGAACCACCCAAAGTCACTGGTGGTAAGATAGGCGGCCACAAGATAGATAGATAGATAGATAGATAGATAGATAGATAGATAGATAGATAGATAGATAGATAGATAGATCGATAGATAGATAGATCGATAGATAGATAGATAGATAGATAGATAGATCGATAATAGATAGATCGATAATAGATAGATCGATAGATAGATAATAGATAGATAGATAATAGATCGATCGATCGATCGATCGATCGATAGATAGATAGATCGATAGATAATAGATAGATCGATAGATAGATCGATAGATAGATAGATAGATAGATAGATAGATAGATAGATAGATAGATAGATATCGAGATAGATATAATAGATAGATAGATAATAGATAGATAGATAGATAGATAGATAGATAGATAGATAGATAGATAGATAGATAGATAGATAGATAGATAGATAGATAGATAGATAACAGCAGCAAATTGAATAGCTGAAAGCTCTTTTGTTCCCCTGGGCTTCCTGGGAAATGTGAGGCTTTCCAAATGGCTGCTGGAAGTGGGAGAGACTAGTATTCCTTTATGCCAGGACTGTAAAGTAAAATGTAAAGCCGGTGGTGACATCCACTGCACCCCCTGACAAAACAATGTGGATTAGTCTCTGCTTTCTTCTCCCCCACCCCAACCTTTACATTTCACAATGTCTCTGCCACAATTTCCTCCTCAGTCCTCTCCTTCTTTCCTTGCTTGTTGCCTCTCCTGTGGTGGATGCACAAACTTTTCTGAATCCCATCTTTATTGTTTTTTTTATAAATAACGTCAAGGGTCACTTGGTTGAGTTGGGCAGCTATAGAAATTGAACGAATGAACGAACGGACAAACGAACAAATGAACGAATGAATGAAATACAAGGCAGCAAACATAGCAATACTCCTTCCTCCTCCTATTTTCTCCACAGCAACAACCCTGTGAGGTGGGTTGGGTTGGGCTGAGAGAGTGACTGACCCAAAGGCACCCAGCTGACATTGAGGCTTAAGGCAGGACTACAATACACGCTCTCCTGATTTTTAGCCTAGCGTACTATGTAGATGATTGGTAGGATGTACACCTACTAAATGTGGGTGTGCAGAGGAGACATGTTCAGAGTTTGACATTTTTTTCTTAAACTAATTCTCTTTTCTCCTCAGGTTAATTTCCCCCATCCATTGCTCACAACCTAATTGGTTTTAAAACCATACTTTTAACATAGTGAAACTTGGTGGTAACTGGGTGTGAAGATGGGAACCACACAAAAAACCATAGTGACAGGGGATTCACAAAGGAAGGGAGATGATCTGATTGTGACTGCAATTTAATTATTTTTAACACTCCCCTCTTGCCCAGTGACTGGCCTGGCCTCAATTATCTGCACATGTGTTAGGCATTCAACTATGAGATATTTCCTTTGCCCTCAAACCAAAAAGCATTAGTGATCCTACTTGCTATCAGTCCTGCTATGTCTGCTTCCAGCCTTGTTGAGAAAACAACACTGTTTGTCAATCTGCACAAGCAGCTGGGTGGCTTTTTGTTCCCTAACAGGGAATGGAGGGGTTGAGGCAGCAATGCAGCGGCCAACCAATTTTTGAGATAATGGTTTTCTGTGGTTACGCATATTTTGAAAGGTGAGCTGCAAACTTGTTTATAGAACAGGGAGTTTTGATCTACTTTATTATGACTCATTGTAATACCAGTACTGCCACAATGGCATTAAAGTTCTATTTTAGAGAAGGGATTATCCAAGGTAAAAGAACATACCATAGTGCCCTTTTGCCCTAGTGAAATTAAACAAATGCCAATAGCTAAACACAATATAAAGCCATAGGGAATCCAGTTGCCAATCTTTGCTTGGTTACTGTATTTGTATGCATTATACATTGATATTGGGGCATCTGTTCTGCATAACTTAAAAGAGGATTTTGTTAGGAGGATTTAAAAGGGGAAATAAGGAGGGGCATGTGTAATGCCCAAAAGCTTTAGGAAGAAAAGTAGTGTATAGCTGTAATATACAATTATCCCAAATATTTATAGAATCATAGGAATGGAAAGAACCTCAGAGGTCTTCTACTCTGACCCCGTACTCAAGGCAGGAGTCTTATACCATCCCAGTCAAATAGTTGTCCAGACTATTTTTGAAAACCTCCAGTGATGAAGCACCCACAACTCCATAAGGCAAGCTATTCCACTGGTTAATTGCTTTGTCAAAAAATTTACTTCTAGGTTGGATCTCTCTTTAATAAGTTTCCACCCATTACTTCTTGTCCTGCCCTCTGATGCCCTAGAGCAGGGGTGTCAAACTTGCTGTGTCATGTGACATTTCGCAACGTATCGTGACTTTTTTCCCTTTGCCAGAGCTGGGGTGGGCACAGCTTCTGCATGATGCATCTGGCCTGAGGGCCGGCAATTTGACACCCCGGCCCTAGAGAATACAGTAAGTTAATCCTCTCCTCTTTGTGACAGCTCTTCAAGTACTGGGAAAAAAACTATCATGCCCTCCTTGATCTATAGGAAATGACCAGGTTCAGCCCGAGGGAGGGGTCAAACGCATCGTTTTCTACTTGATCCAACTCTTTGATAGGCTAAATATATCTAGGCCCCTCAGCCGTTCATCATATGATTTAACCTCCAGACTTTTTTATCATCTTTGTTGCTCTTTTCTGCACACTATCCAAGGTCTTAACATTCTTTTTTGTATAGTGGTGACCAGAACTGGACATAGTACCCCAAATATGGTCTCACCAATGCTGTGAAAGGGTACTATCACTTCTCATTGTCTTGATGCTATCCTTCTGCTGAGGCACGCTAGGACCACATTGGCTTTTTGGCAGCTGCAGCACATTGTTGGCTCATACTTAAGTGGTGGCAACTAGGCATCTAGATCCCTCTCACAGTTACTACTGTTGAACCAGGTACCACTTATTTTATACCTATGCATTTGGTTTTTCCTGCCTAAGTGCAAGACCTTATTCTTCCCACCATTGAACTGCATCTTGTTGGATAGGGCTCAATGCTCAAGTCTGTCAAGCTCCTTTGGGATCTTGAGCCTCTCTTCCAAAATATTAGCTGTTCCTCACAACTTGGTGTTGTCTGCAAATTTGATGGGTTCCCCTTCTATACCTTTGTCTAGATCATTTATGAAAATGTTGATCAGTACTGGGCCAAAGATCAAACCATGAGGTACCCCACTGCATGCTTCCTTCCATGTAAATGTAGTTCCATTGAGGACTATCTGCCAAGTGTGGTTGGTCAGCCAATAGTGAACACATAAAGTGGTGGGATTATCTGTCCCATATTGTTATACCTTGTCAAGAAGTAGATTGTGGTCAACTTTGTCAAATGCATTGCTGAAGTCTATTATATCCACAGTATTTCACTGATCCACTAATTTAGTTATTTTATTTTTAAAAAAGGCAATAAGGTTTGTCTGGCACGATCTGTTTTTAACAAACCCATGCTGGCTTCTAATAATCACGTTGCTTGTTTCTAGGTGCTCACAGATCCTTCATATGATTATCTTTTCTAGGATTTTTCCAGGTATTGATATCTAGCTGATTGGCTAGATTTTCCTGGATCCATTTTTTCTCCTTGTCCTAGATTGG
Organism: Azemiops feae; assembly: GCA_023970755.1. Lineage (NCBI taxonomy): Eukaryota > Metazoa > Chordata > Lepidosauria > Squamata > Viperidae > Azemiops > Azemiops feae. The sequence continues at coordinate 98,365 of JALGBA010000086.1, read as the reverse complement.
AACCACATTGGCTCTTTTCCAGTCTTCTGTGCTACATGAGCCTTGAAAGATTACATTTAGTAGCTCTGAAATTACATCTGCTAGCTCCTTAAGAAACCTTGAGATGTAAACCATCTGCCCCAGGTGATTTGTACTCATCCAGGGTAGATAGGTATTCTCTTAGTAGTTTGTTGTCTGTTTTGATACCTGAAGGAATCCTCAAGAGGTCAGATTATGTTTGTAAATATCTGCTAAAATCAGTGCCTCCAAAGAATTTATAACTGTTCACTAACTATCTTCTTGCAGCTAGCTACCTGCCTACCATGAGACTCTTAATATACGCTACTGGATCTCTTCAACCATTTAACCATTTAAAAATAATAAGCTCAAGGAAAGAAACTAGGATATAAAATTGCTTTCAATATTGTATTGTACTTTTCCTTTGAATAGTGCAACATGTGGCTTTTAGCATCAGAGAAGCATCTAAAATATTTTTACTGAGTGAGTTGGAAATGGTTCTTTCTAGTTCTGCTGTGATCAACAAGAATTGACTTACTTTTAGGTTTGAAGTGGGAAAACAATGTTGAACTTTTCAAACAGATCCCTTTTTACTTGAACACAGCAGATCTTACAAGGCCTGTCAACACAAGCATCATTTATTGTGAGACAGAGGAAAATGGAGCCCCACTAAAAAGTTCACATGAGTTAGGCTACTCCTACAACTCTTCCACTTTATTACTCTCCTGAGCAATTCAAATCAGATACAAAAGCTAGGTAAAAAAACCTGACAACCCTATGTCAGGTGAAGAAGTTTCCATTCTTTGTGCATTGCAGTTTTAACTGTCTGGAGCTCATTCATTGTTGACATGCACTGATACTCCACAAAAGAAGTTTGGTTCCTGCAGTCCATTAACAAACAAGTCTTATTCCAGTACTACATACTGTGACATTTTTGGAAATCATCAGGATCCTGAATTACAATAGCCAAAAAGAAAGAGGCAATCTGCCAAGATAAGTGACCTGAAAATAAGTTTTTCAATGTAAACTAGGAGCAAGCCTTTCAGGCTTAGAAGCCATACTTACTATAGTTGCTGTCCTTGTTTTGGCTTCTGAAGGCCAAAGTAAGTAGGGTGTTGATGGTGGGATTCTACAAAGGTGACAGGGTGGCATTTTCAGCCTATTTTTTAACATTTGAATGTAGTCATTTTTCATTTCCAGCTACAAATCCAGGGAAAAACCACCATTGCTGTTTGAAAGTTGACATTTACCATGACGCATGATTCTTGGGCCACTGACTATTTCCTTCTGGGCTAAGTAATGAAGAACTGTAATTCTTGGTCAACAGGACGGATATCAGGAGATGGCATAATTGGGCACTTGCTGAGGTTGGTTACCCTGCCTAGGGGCTATTAGTGATTTTAAAAAACTTCCTGGAAGCATTGTGTCTCTTCCTTGCATCTCAGCTCTTCTTCTAGGTAGCAGGCTGGTAAGAGAGCCAAAAGAAAAAGGAGAATGGGGCAAAGGCCTTCCAATATCTGGAGTTAGATGTTGTCAACCAGATTGCTGAGATTTTTTTTGTGTCCTTGTTAACTCACTAACTCCAAGTGGCTTAGAAAGCCTAAACAACTTCAACATCTCAATGCACAAAAATATGCCAAGTAAAATAACAAAGTAATAATTTTTAATAAATAATCAAAACAATCAGGAAATGGTGTGTGGCAACTTCCTAATCTTGTTTCTCAAGCAGTTCCCCTTGTTAACTTTTAACACCCTTGTTTTAAATATGCATCCAGTCAAACTCAGCAGGATTCCTCTGGATTGCAAATAGAAAATAATTCCTGTGTGTAAATTCTGCAGACTAGCAGAGATACATTTAATCTGTAAAGTGCTGGATATTAAAATGGATGATGAAGAAACAACTAATTAAACTGATAGATTAGGCCTCAAACCCTAAGATAAATATTGCCAGTGCATCAATTAGGAAAGCCATTTTAAATGGCTATGGGTAAGATATAAACAAAGAGCTTTATCTGAGGTTTGACTACTAACTCAGAGCTTGTAATATTCTTTCAGATAACATTCCAAACCTATCCTTTTAAGCTTCCAGCCAAGAATTTGTTTTTATAATTTCTTTACTGTTGCTCAAAAAATATTTTCCAAGTTACTTCAAGTTCTCCATCTTTTGCTATATGTTGCTGCCTAATCCATATTTTTAGACTGAAACCCATACAAACAATTTGAAAACCAAACATTTCGTTACCTTCTGTGTTTATTTCAACTTTCTTGCTTGTCCCACTGAACAGCAGGTCTGAAGCCACAAACTGCTGTCAATCTGAAGAAGATTCACCATCTAGAACTATTAACTGGAGTCCAAAAATGTCTCCAAATCCAATTAATGTTTTCTAATCATCATTGTCAGAATTATTGAAATCTCCAGATGATATATCCACACACTTAATAATTGAAAAGATTTATCAATGAGAGAAAACCATTCTTGTCTCTACAAGGCTCCCACTGAATTTAATTGTGAAACTCCTCGACAACCCCAGTGGGAGTAGAAGAGCAATGAAAGTAGATTATGTGGTTTCTGCCCTCCTATAATGTTAGATGGGGATTCTAAGTTGTGATGAATGAGAGCAAAAATAAATCTAGAACAGTTTTCTCATTCCACAGCCAACTTCACTTATCATATAACTGAGTCATGGGGCATGGCATAATTATTAGGGATGAACAAGAATGGAGCAGTAGTTGCCTAACTTATCCCTTTCCATCTAGATCTGCCTTTATATTGATACAACTTTCCCTATGTGGACCAACTTATTTCAAGTAATGTTAGGGTTGGAATGTTGTGAAGGAAAGCAGGAAATGGTGTCCTGGTGTCAACCAGCTATAATTTCCAACAGGTTGGTCTTAGCAAATGAGCCCATCCTTTGGCACTGCTATTCTAGGATTTATTTTTTGATTTTGCTACAACAGCACAAATGGAGAGTAACATAAAACAGCTGCTTATTCAGGCTCTAATAGTGTATTATGGGTAATTGGATTAAAATAGGTTAAAATAATTATTGGCCAGTTCATGGTCAAGTAAAGATTTATGCTGCTTTTTATAAAATGTGCAATGATATGGATTTGTTGAGTTGTGATGGTGCCATGAAGAGCCATGGTGCTGCAGTGGTTAGAATGCAGTATTGCAGGCTGACTCTGCTGACTGCCAGGAGTTCAATCCTGACCGGCTCAAGGTTGACCCATCCTTCCATCCTTCCAAGATTGGTAAAATGAGGACCCAGATTGCTGGGAGCAATATGATGACTCTGTAATCCATTTAGAGAGGGCTGTAAAGCACTGTGAAGTGGTGTATAAGTCTAAGTGCTATTGCTATTATACTTCACAATAAAGAGTCATAGAATCATAGCACTGCAAGGGAGGCAGGAGTATTTATACCATCCTGGACAAATGGTTGTCCAAACTTTTCCTAAATAAAATTTAGGGCATCGGGGAAAAATAGAGCATAGTAAACATCTACTATCCTCCTTTGTGCCTAAGGGGGTGAAAATAAACAATAAGTTTCTAATTTTATCTGACTTAAGCATCTGTGAGGAACATCCTTAACAAAACAGGATACAAAATCATAGCTCGAACTTGATATGAAATACTGATTTATCATCTACTAATGGTTGTCCAAATCCCAGTTTTATTTTAGAGGTAGTTTACTAAACCCTCATGCCAGAAGGAGGAAAATAGAGAGCAGAGAAAAACAATTTAAGATTGGCCACAGCACATTCTTATAGTAAAACATGGTTATTGAGATGGTAGAAAACAGACATTTTCCCCCTTAAATTCTTATACCAAGAAACAATTTCTTTGTTTTCCTTTAGGTGGTGCAAACACTGTAGCTGCACAGTGGAGAATAGACACAATAAATAGTAAAGGAATAATAAGAATATTTTAACTTGGGATCTGCTTGTAGATAATATAGTCTGTGAATAGATAATACCATCTCAGTGGAAAAGTCCAAAAATAAAAAAGCACACCAAGCATGTCTGCTTTTATAATCTCAAAGTCAAGATCTTCTAGGCTGCAGGTATAACGTTCGGATTCATAAATACTTACATTAGTTAAGAAGCTGTCTGATCCCAAATAAAAACAAACTTTTAACAACAGGCTGAAAACAAGTTTAGAAAGCGGGGGCATGGTACAGAGAAAAAGAAACGAATCTAGGCAAGTGAGCACATATTTTAGGACTGCAGTTTTGCACCTCTAAGGTGAAGGACACCAGATTCTGAGAAGGAAACATTTTGTTTCTGCTGTTTGCAATTAAACAATCAAGGTCAGACTGAATTCTTCCTGAAAAAAACTCCCCCTCCCTGTTTTGTAACAAACACCTGTTGTATATTTGTGATACAACACAAGTATTTGGTCTACAGATCAACCTCAGAAGCAAAAACTGAACATATTGTCACAACCTTATGTAGAACCCAGATTTTATTAATGTAAACATATTCTAAAAGTTGTGAGAGGCCAAACGAAGCAACACATGCAAAGACACATAATGTTGGTGAGAGACCTCTTTTAAATTGGAACAGAGCTTTCAGCATGAAATGTTACAATATACTCTCTAACCCTCTCCCTTTTCCCTATCCTTTCTTTCCTTGCTCCAAACAATAACCTATGGATTTTCCATTAGGATATTTCAGATGCAAGTGTCTAAAACCTGGAACTCTTATGTAACAAAATTTGCAAAGGAAAATCTCAGAAAAAAACTAAAATAATAACCTGCCCTATTTGCATGGCCCCAATCGCTTCTCTGCAGAGGAGATCTTTTATTATTAATTTTATTCCATGTTTTTTTTCACATACAACTCAAAATGGAACAAATTAATAGTCCTTCCTCCTATTTTCCCCCCCACAACAGCCCTATCATATGGGTTGGGCTGAGGGAGAGAGAGAGAATGACTGACCTAGGAAGCTTTCATGTCTAAGAGAGATCTAAAACTTACAGATTTCTAGGCCAGTATATTAATCATTACATCAAATTGGCTCTCCCACACTTCCACTCCGCCCCCCGACTTTTACAAAGGGTATATATGTATTTTAGCTTTAAGATAACTGCCCACTTTGATGAATAAAGTAATTGCACCATCATCAAATCCGATTGCATTGGCATTTGGGGGGGGGGGTCACATATAGGATTTATCCCGCATTATCTTCATAAACGTTTTGTGAAATATACTAGTTTGAGAGTGGTTTGCTCAAAGTGCTGCTCAGTGGAATTAACTTTTAAATAATTTGAACCCAGCAGCCAGATGAGAGCGGTAGGATCAAAGTGTTAGGAACTTATTTGTTCAGGCTGTTATTCTTTAACAACATTTGAATGTTTTGGTGTCACAAGGAGTGAAGTATCGAAGGACTAGCTTATCTAAAGATTGTGTCATTTTAAGACAATGCTGCTGCAAACTGAAAAGCTAGAAATAAGAATACAAAATATTGCAGATAATATAGATGGATAAGTCAGCAATATACCCACATCTCAACATCTAGCTTATTTGGGCAGCTGCCATGTTCTTAACATGGCCAATTGCTGTTTCTCTTCCTGAGCAATTTACTACAAATTGAATTCCATGTAATGTGGAGATGAATGTGGCTTGAAGCACTGCTGTTTCTGCTTCTCCCATATCTTACAGGTCACACCCAACAGTCCCATCAAGGGTGGAAGTGGCTAGTTAGAGAGAACTTTGCCCAGGATTCCCTTAAACCTGGAGCTAACTCTAGAAGCCAATTGCAACAGAGAACAAAATCCAGTTTCCCTGGAAAAAATTAAAGAGAATTGGAGAAGGTGGTGAAAACAGAAACCATACATGTAGCTGATAAGAGAATGGCTCCTTGCCAGCATACTTTCCATATGCAACAGGTAAAGAAGCTTTTGGGCTCAGATCGGCAAGCCAGACCATGCCCAAACTACCCCCCCTTCCCATAGAAATACTTCATGTGTTAAAAATAATTCCCACAGCTGCTGTCAGGGCAGCTATTTAATTTTAAAACACCTGATATGCATATCCCATCTTATCAACATCTCTGGTTTAGACTCTCAGAATGCTGCCCTTTATTTGGCATAGACGTCAGTCCGTAAATGAGTCTCCAGAATATAGGGATAAAGATGACATTTGTACTTTTTGTTGTAATTTAAGCGTGTAACTGTATTCAAAAAGGACAATTGTCTTAATGTGGATTGAAATCATGGTTCGGGGTCCATAATATAAACATGTAAGGCAATTAAATCCTAGTAGTGAATACAACAAATTAGTTGTAGATCTGGCAATAGTGGCAATTCCACTGACCTTTGCAAGAGTAACACCAGATTCTAAGATGACAAACAAAAATTACAATCTTCTCTATTAAAAGCATAGGAAATGCATTGTAGAGATGATGTTTATATATATTTTTAAATGCATTTTGACATTTTTAAAATATTTGGCTGTTTCAAATTGATTCCAACTGTAGCATCTATCTTTTAACAATCATGAGCAGAAGATCTGCTACCAATTCCTCTTATCTTCTATAGGAAAAAGCTTAATTCTTTAAGCCAAGAGTGTAAGATGGGGTCAGGAGGTCAACTTAATCTTACAAATAATCTTCACAAACTGGAAGAAGATTCTCCAGCAAACTTATGTCCTGGTTTTAGGACAGTCATTTTAGTTAAAAGGCAGGATTAGAGTTATCAGGCAAGTGTTTTAAATTTTAAGAGATGGACTATTGATCATTATGGCCAGAATACTGGCTTGGATAAGCAGCACAGGAAAGATTCCCAGTCCACCCTTTATAAAATAAAGTGACTGCACTTTTAGTTAAGAGCTTTTCTAGAGTACAAATTCCCTTTATCAATAAGATACGAATGATGGAAAAGCCATGTGCAATCTATAGAATGTACATAGTTTCATGAAATAATTGCTATTTGCTCTATAGTTTATAAGATTTGCTAAACTAGAGCAGAAAAGAAAAATCTGACATGATCCTTTAACTTAGGAACTGTATTTTATATACCCATATGCACATTAATACACTTTCAATAGAACACCACTAAAATTAGTAAGTAAGAATAATGCATTAGCGTTTATTAAATAAATGCTCAAAAGGCTAACATCCATCAGCATAGATTCATTGGGTTGTTTCTTCCGTGTGGATGTCCATGCATGAACGCCAAGTTAGGGCATAAAAGTTGTCACAAATTGTATTCTTTAATATGATTGTCTCTCACACATTTAATAATGTTGTCCTATCATGTCCTTTTATCCTGATTTAACTACTTTTTAATTCTTGACATACCATCTAAAAGCCCAAAAAGTTCTGTACTTCTCAAGTACACTTCACAATGCTAATTATGACTGCACAAAATTTCAGATTCAGATTAAATTTCTAAACCATGGTTTGGAGCACAGCTGAATTGAATTGAATGATATAACATCTTTCCTGGAAATATTTTTCTATAAAAAAAACAAAAACCACTGAGATATGGGAGGCACATGCTTCATTCCTGTTCCTGTATATTCTCAACTTTCTATAGATCAAATCAAATGCTCTAATGCTCTAATATTAATATATTCTCTTTAATTTAAAATCTTTGGCCAACTCACATAGATAGCCACGAGACACTGTTTCCATAAACCTCCTTTCCAAAATTATTGGAGTACAAATTAGATACTCATCAAGTTGTCTAAACCAGGTCTTTTCAACCTTTTCACCGATTGTACCACTTTTAGGATATGGCAATATTCGAGTACCACCTAGCAAGGTGTCAAAAACTTGGTGACAAAAAAAAACCTGTTCAAAGTTGCAATTGCACTGAAACGACTTATGACCATTTTTCACACTTATGACCATTGCAGCAACAGGGTCATGTGATTTATATTTGGATGCTTGGCAACTGATTCATATTTATGATGGTCACAGTGTCCCAGGGTCATGTGATCCCCTTCTGCAACCTTTTGACAAGCAAAGTCAATGGCAGAGCTGCTGGTGGCCAAGTGCTAAGGCGGGACTTCCTTCCCTCCCTCCCTTCCCTGCCTCCCTTTTTCTCATTCCCATCTCCTTCTGAAGGAAGAATTTGAACCCCCCATATTTTCCCTCTTCCATATATTGATCAAACAAGGAAAGGCCTCCAGAGACAAAAAAGACAAGCTGCTGAGTGAACTAGCTTAAAAAGGCACTTCCCCTTTAAGAATTAGATACTGGCTAGAAAGGAAAGTATGGAGCCCAGCCAGTACTTAAGGAAGAAAAAAAAATGTAAGTACTGGCTGCCGGCTAAGGCAGCCTCCCCAAATGGCTCCATTCATAAGTAAAATCTGCAGCTCCAGAGGACTCTCTCACTGTAAGTCTTTGCCTGTGCTGGCTCTTTCCCTTCCCCACTACACTTGGCTAGGCAGGGCTGCGTACCACCTGCCACTCATTAATGTACCACAAGTGGTACGCGTACCACAGGTTGAAAAGCCCTGGTCTAAACACCCTTGTTCAACTTTACCATCATAGTTGTAAACATCATCATCATCATCACATCATCATCATCATTATCACATCATCATCATCATAATCTGAACAGCAGTTAAAGGAGGGGAGGGTCCTGATAAGAGAGTTGTTGAAGTTTAAAGAAAGAGTCCAAATGTTTTCTTCACTCTATTTTTTCTTATAATGGAAAATACTTTCAAATGGGGAAAATGGAATAATTACCCACTGTTTTGTGATTAATATCTCTGCATCTATTAAGGAAATGCAACTTTTTGGCAGCCAGGGGTCACATTTTAGAATGGAGAGGAGAAAACATGAGGTCCACTGTGGATGATGTGATGTCAGAAAGCAGGAAGAACCATGCTACCTATATGAATATAGCCATCATTTTCAGTTGTTTTAATGCAGGGAAGGTAGTTAGTATTATATTCACTGTAAGACCATATTATAGTTTTAGTGTATCAGAAAATTGTGCTCTTTGATGGCTGTCCATCAACTTTCTATAGGAGGACTGGAGAAAGGCTACAAGGATTGAACAACAGTTTGATGGCCACATACAGTGCTGATATGAAATGATGTGGAGTGATAACACATTTTCAGCACAGTATTATTTCAAAACAAAATTCATAATTTTTGTTTACAAAACTAATTACTCCACATATTCATTGAATGTATATACAGTGAGATAAAGAAATAACAAGAGTGAGATTCTTACTTAGAAAAGTAAACTTTTACTTTGTATTGTGCTAAAAAGAGTCAGAAGTCAACACCTTTTTTTTTCTTTTCCCTTGTACCTCACACCTTCTCTTCCCCTTTCCTTTTCCCTCCCTTAATCCCCTATTTATATTTTATATGTTAAATAAAAAAAGAAACTAGAAAAGTAAACTAAAGAAAAATGAAGATGTCTGCATTACTTAGACTGTCACAAACCTTTCCTAAATCATATTAAAGCAAGATGTGTGGCTACTGGACCAAAACCAAATTTCCACTCAATTCATATCTATTGATCTTATGCTTTTCTCCCAATAAAATCATAGGTATTTCTGACTGAGCATAAAACAATGGCATGTTATTAAAGAATTGGATGTTACTCCCCCACTAAGCCTTATTCTGATCTAGAAATAGTTTGGCACATGTATACTAGATGGCGAAGACAGAATTGAAACCCTATCACTTGGTTTTTATATCTGAAAGGTATCACATACAGGTAATCCTCGACGTATGACCACAATTGAGCTCAAAACATCTTTCTGCTGCTAAGTGAGACAGTTGTTAAGTGAACTTTTCCCATTTCACGACTTTTATTGTCAATAGTTGTTAAACAAATCTGGTTTCACTGTAGTTGTTAAGTTAGTAACACGGTTGTTAAGTGAATCTGGTTTCCCCATTGACTTTGCTGGTCAGAAGATTATAAAAGGTGATCCCGTGACCCTGGGACACTGCAACCATCATAAAAACATCCCAGATGCCAAGCGTCCGAATTTGGCAATGGGAAAGCTACAACGGTCATGTGAAAAAGGTCATAAGTCAACTTTTTTCAGTGCCATTGTAATTTCAAATAGTCGCTTTAAGAGCTGCTGCACGTCGAGGATTACCTGTCGCAATTTAGCTATCAGACATTAAGAGTTGCTACCCTATCATTTTAAGAAACAAAACTTTTGAGTGTTTTGAAAAGTAGTATTTTGTAAAGCAGATAATTAACTAAGCTTTTGTAAAAATGCAAATATATGACATTATGATTAATACATGTAACATGGTAGCTCGGTAGACAAATTGGAACTTTCTTCTAATTAAAAGCTTTAAACGTCTGACATGAGTCTGCTACATCATAGTTATGTCATAGTGGTGTTAGCTATAAAATAGCAATGGCTTAGCCGTTAAAGACACTGAGTTGTCAGCTACAAAGCTGACAGCCCGGTTCGAGACTTGAGTGCTGCATGATGGGGTGAGCCCCCATTACTCGCCCCAGTTCCTAGAAATTCGAAAGCATGCAAATAGGGAGGGTAATAGCATACCCTGGAGTATAGTCATGCTGGCCACATGACCATGGAAGCATCTTTGGACAAAGCTGGCTCCCTTGGCTAAGAAACAGAGATGAGCAGCACCCCCTAGAGTTGGACACAACTGGACAGGAGAAACCTTTACCTTTATGGATATATATCTTGTATCAAAATTCATAGGATTTTTACATTTCTCTATCTTTCCACGTTTTGTCATCGGTGCTTATCACTGGTTTTCTCCATCAACGGAGCTTTCACAGATATGTAAGTTGACTCACAGATGTTTTTTAAGCATGGTTTTCTCTGTCTTCTGTTCCATCACAAAGTACCAGCAGCTCCATTCCTTGGCTACTGTGCCTCATCTTTTTAATTCCAAAATATTTTTTTTCTGAATAGCTATTTTCCAAACCAGACACTTGCTCAATCAGATGACATTGAAAACCGTCTTGAAGATGGCTTCAGCTAAATACCATACATGGGCTCACATCTACACCTTCAGATACAGAACTAGACCTTTCAGGCTCTTAGTCAAGGAAGAGGGGCAAAGAGCTACTGCAGCCTCTATTGTGAAAAGGGCCAGTTGGAACATGGTTCAAGCAGTGGTGAGATTCAAATATGTGAACAACCGGTTCTGTGTGGATGCCGCTTCCGGAAGTCTGTTCTGGGCCTGGGCAACAAAAAAATTAGCTACCGGTTCTGCTGAAGTGGTGCGAACCGGCTGAACCCCACCACTGGATTCAAGCCATTCAAATGATTGCATACAACATATAAGAAATTCCAAAGCAGATAGACAAGTGACTCTTTCCTCCCTACCACATTTGCCCTGAACTTAGAATACCCTCTTGTTTATGATTTATTTAGCAAAGCAAAGTTAGGTTCTTTTCTTCTCTCTCTTTCTTGTTAACATGTTTTACTGCAACCATGCTGTTGATCACTGGGAGTCATAGCAACAAATGCTACAGTAGTAAAAAGGCATGCTGGGCTTAAAATATGATTAAACAGGTCATATATCTTCTTACCAAGGATACATTAGATAAAGATAGAGTAATTAAAATGGTCAAGAAGTACTTTATCAATATCATGGGAGATCTCTTTCTCTTTCTTTCTCTCCCTCTCCCTGGAAGTCTACATACAATACTTTAGTTCATAAACGTAACCTATTTTATCAATATTTTATCTAGTTAATATATTTATACAAATATGTGTTGTTTCTCCATTACCCAGTTGATCTCAGGATTGGTTACAAATCCATGAAATAAGCAAGGTAAGTCAAATAAAGTAATGACTAAATTAATTTAATTTAAGTATACAATAATCATATAACAAGTGCTTAAAGTACAAAAGGAATAGGAGACGTTCTGGGTGTTAAAACTCAAAAGCAAAAGTAGCAGTCAGCCTGTAGCACCTGTTCTCCATGGGAAAAAGAGCATTCTAAGGCTGTGGTGCCACCACAGAAAAGACCTCATACAATGTCTCCACATAGTTCATCTCTTCCATTTGTCGGACATTAAAATAGCTTCATTCTGCAAATCTGGAAGATATCCTAAATCTTTAAAAGCTCTGAATATTGTCCAGTCAGTGTAAACAATTTAGGTCTGATGTCATGTGATCTCTGAAGAGTGTTCTGGATAACACCTTTTCTGGAGACTGCTGATGTCACTTGGATTACCTATCTAATTCTCTATCCTCTGAGCCAGCAACCTCAGTTGGATAATCTTGGGGATAAATTGGGATAATCTTGTTGGAGGTCAGCTCCAGTTTATTGGCCTTGATCCAACCCATGACAACAGTCAAATACAGGTCCAAGTTTGTAATAATAGATGAAGAGTTCCCTTTTGTTCTTTATGTTCTGTACAGGGCACTTTTAAAACCTATACGTTTTCAAATATTTTTCTCTTCTCTTCCCCCAAGTGAATACAAACATTTTAAAAAATACGAGCTTGACTATGAGGAATTGCCTCTTTGATGTTTGGAGAAATCCCAGTGTTAGAAAAGGAATCCTTTACACTTTTTCAAAATCATACGTTTCAACTTGGGTTTCCTGTTCCCCACCCCTCCCCCACTTTGACAAATCTTCCCAAAATTCTTTGATGGATAATCCCTTTTGCTGCAATGACATCTACTGGATGTCAAAACTGATGAACAACAGATCCTCCTACTGCTTTGCTTAACCAGATCCATGAACAACTAAAAGCTCTAGGAGTAGAGTGTTCCTAAAGGCAGAACTCCAAGTGTATTAATGGAAGGTGGAGGGGGTATTGTAAGGTTTGGAGGGGGAGTAGGCTACAAGCCAGAACTTTCTGGTTATTTAAATTCCAGTTAGTTCTCTGAAGCAACTGCCTGTCTGTCACTTCTCTAATCTCAGGTAACAAATTTCCAATCTGATTGCAGAGAAGCTAAGATTTTTTTAGACCGTACAATCAAAAGCACTATAACTAAGTCAATCTGCTTCTAGCTACTATTTTAGAACTATGTACATAATATAAACCAAAATTATTAAGTATACAAGAAATCTGCTAATCAAAACAATGAAATACAGGAGAGATCTATTGAAAATATCACACTTAAATTGTGAAAAACCATACTTTAGTCCTGTTGCTTTCCGCATGAAAAGAACCTAATCTATTGAAATTAATTTCATAAATATGAATGGGGGATATACAATGGGAGATATATATGAGGGATATACGGTGATATATTTGCTATTCTTGCTAAATGAAATTCAATGCTTCCCAAGTGTTTGTTACCTCAATAGTATCCCATACATCCCCCAAAACGCTTCCCTTTCCTCTGAACAAGTGAGATATTTCAGGGTCAGAATTTATTTATTTATTTATTTATTTATTTATTTATTTATTCATTCATTCATTCATTCATTCATTCATTCATGAAATTTCTACACCATCCATCTCACCCCTGTAAAACTAGAAATTTTAGCTTGCTTTAAGTGAAAGCAATAGAGAGCTTTCAGTGGAAAGCACCTTTATAATATCTTCCTCATGTTCAGATACAGAAGCAAAGCATACATTCCTATAGGCAGGTAGCATATCTTGGATTGGAATCCCAAAGATTTTGTGCGCTCCCCCTTCTTGCTAACTACAGGGAGGGGGGAAAAAGCACATTTCTCTCTCTCTCTTTCCCGCCTCCCCCAATTTAGCACCCAGATTCCTGCCTCCCAGAGCAAATTACGCATTTTGTTAAAGTCATTAACTGGCTGGGTATAGTTATTTAAAAAAAAGAAAATACAAGTCCTTCAAATTGATTGTGGCATCAGAAGATGTGATGTTTAACCCTTCACTCTCTGCAATTTTCCTTGTCAAAATACCCTCTCACCTTATCTACAAAGGTGCTATGGGCCATATGATAGCAAGGAAGCAGAATGGTCCTTTTTTATATATCATAATTCTGAGATGGACAGGGAAAGGGACAGCATCTGGTTTTTTTTAAAAAAAGACCACAGATATCTTTACAATTAATATCACTAATGTAAGATAACTTGCCAATCACATATAAATCTACAGGATGTTTAATTGTTCCAAATGAAATTGCCCATATAGGAAACATCTATAGTGGTGAAAGAACATTAAGATAACCTACACCCACTTACTTTAAAATAAACCCACTAAATTCAAGGATAAGATATAGATAGGACTGCATCAAATTCCCTGGAACTTGACAGACTATTTTATAGTGATTGACCCATTCCAAATAATCAGAAAAGGGCAAACTCATAAATGTATTTCATTTCACAAGCAACTGAGACCAAGAGTCATAGATTGTTGAAAGCTGAGCACAGGACAGATCAAGCACTAATGCATTTTAATCACCTTTTTCACCTCTTTATATAATAAGGCCTCAGGAATGACTGCACTATAGTTTTCTAACACTATAGATGCTGAAGCGATTTCCCTATACATCCTTGTCAGAGGAGCCTAATATACACCCTACATTTTCTTACAGAATTGCATCACTGCACATATTCTGTTAAAGATGATTTGACTTTAACTGTTTCAAGGAGGATGAAGCAGAAACATATTCAATATGAAGGTGTAATTTAAGTGTGTCTAAGGGCACATACTAGGGGAAATAATTGCTTGCCATTATCTTTCTATAGAATTGGGTTGTTAAACCTGGGATATCAAATTGCTGATTTTTAGGAATTAAATTTTAAGATACCAAAAGGTGTGATTCAACAATATTGATCCTTAACCCTATGTCCTGGAATTATAGCCAAAATTCTGTCTTGGTGGCCTGCAAACTGCCCTTCCATTGGCAGTAAGGAAGGGTAGAATTCAGCTAAGAGTAGCAAACGTTTGCAAGTCAAAATCTGTAGTGCTTCAAATATTTATCCAACACTTCTCAAACATTCCTTTCATCAACTCTTCTTTCTCTTCCACAGGATGCATAACTGTATTGGTAGACATGAAGACCTATGGTTAGGTGAAACCCGTTCATATGTCAGATACAAACATGAATATAAAGACTTATTGATGTCCTGCACTACTTGCTATCAATGGGTAATCATCCCCAGCACAGAGACATCAATAAAGGAAATCAGATTAACAGGACAGAATAATAGCTCAGGGAAGCAATGTATCACTGCTGAATGCTGTGACAGTGACCATAAACCTTTGGATCCTGCCTAGCACCCACAAGGACAGCAAGAATCTTCACATCTGGAAGAAAGGCAGTGAAAGAATCACGAAGCATTTATTTATAACTCCTCTCCCCTAAGAACATTCTCTGATAGCCAAGGAAAACAAACCTATATGTGACTTGCACAAAGAAAAGGAAAACGCATACCGATTATAAGTCCTTGCTCAACACTAATCAGATATAGCTTAATCAATTAAGAATTCTTAATTAAAATTACACTTAGTTAGCTTGTTTCATCAGAATTAATAATATGTAGAATTGTAACATTTGGATTATATCCCATTACGATTGACCACCAGTACAATATAAAATGCTAACATATTGGAATCTCTTGCTGTCTCTCTCTTGCAATTCCTACACGTATCTGCTCTGGATGATTCAGAAAACTTCCAAATCAAATCTGGGAATCCCACAGGAGGATGCAAAGGATAAGAAAGCAAGGAAATCCCTAACTGCATAAACTCATATTGGGTGTAGTCCATGGATTTCCTACCATTAATAAATCCATAATGAATCTTAGATTTTGTTTTGAATTTGTAACAAATACCTTATTAGAATAATAAACAAATTAGCTTGCAAGAAAAAAAGACATCTTGATGAAAGAGAGCCATCCATTATCATTTTAAAATAATTTTTAAATGTTTAAAATATCAAGCAGCAATGATGCCTCTATTTCATCTCCTTTTTCTGTCATTTTCCTGTATCTAATTCAGGCTGTAAGAACTTTAGGTTGGAGACCATCAAACCAGATTTTTGTTAAAGAGCATATATAAATATTGAAGATGCTCGTGTTCAAACCTCAACAAAAATCTCCCAAGAGCATGTCACTCATTAAAACAAAAAGTGCCTGTGAATCTTCTTTAGCTGTGAATCCAAATAAGCTCTTAGAACTAGGGGTGCTTTCTCCTGCCACATGATGCAATTCCATCTATGAAAAGTTTGATGTGCTCATATTGGCAAACCCTGTGATCTGGGAGACAGTCCAAACTCTGTATAATATGTCAGCAAGAACCAATTGACAATGTCAAATGTATTTGCTATGTATAGACAAAGACTAGGATACTGGAAGCTCCATTAATAAGATACTAAAATTTTGGTAAGGGAAGGGACAACAAGTGCATTATATTTGTAGAGTAATAGTTAATTGAAGCCCAAGTTCCAGGCAGGAAGCAAGAATTTCCTCCAGTGAAGAGATTGCCTCCTATGTTGCAGAATTGCAGCAAAATAGGAAGGCTCGGAAATTTAAGATCAATCCTCTGAATGGCATTTGGAAGTCTATAGGCAGCCTTTTTGCCTCCAGCAAATCTATTAATGGATTGCTTCCATCCTGCTGTTTCAGTGGGAATATTTCATTCTGTCATGTTTATATGTTTGATTGGTTTATTTGCACCATGAATAACACAGCCCATTTCTTTTTGGAGTGTATTATCTTACAAGAAGGCAAAATCATGTAACAGATTTTATATTTTCTGAAAACTACTCATCTTTTTAGATGGAAAAACTGATTGTATATCGGCATATTATGCAGAAATGGAAATGTCTGTGAAATCACTTACATTCATTCTAAACAATTATTTCAGCTTACCATCAATGACAATAAATACATTGATTTTAAAGTTACATTAAAAGGGCATTAAATTATACATTAGACCAAGTTAAGAAATGGATGATTTATATGCAGCATACAAATTGTATTGATAAAAGGTATTCATTCATTCATTCAATTTCTATAGCTGCCCATCTCAGTCAATCACTCTGGGCAGATTACAATTTAAAAAAATATACTAAAAAGAACTAAAAACATCCATATTACATATACATAGGAGAAGATACTTGGTCAGTTAGCCATATAGCCAGGAAACAGGGTCCTTAACATGTTCAGCACCCTGGACATGGGAACAAAGCCAGGTTTTAGGGACTTATGAAAGGCTAACAGTGTTGGGGCCATTTTAATCTCCAAATGGAGGATGGTCCATAGAGCAGAGGCCACTGCAGAAAAAGCTTGTCTTCTGGTCCCCACCAGCCAATACTCCTTGGCTGTTTTTGCTTTATTTATTGTTGGATTTGTTATAGCTGCCTCACTCCAAAAGACTCTGAGTATTATAGCAGCTTTTATGTTTAATCATTTCACAGCCATCAGTCTTCCCCGTGTCGGGGTGCCTGATTGCCTGGATAACAACAGTTATTAAGAGAAGCCTATAATGGAGCAAACAGTTTTCCCAAAGCAATGTTTGTGTGCCAGATATTACTGCAAGCACAATGAAGGCCTTGTTAAGAACTAGTAGTTAGGAGACAGTGCTTACACTTTCCTATGCTCATTTAGTATGTATTGGTTTTAACCTACTAGTCCTGCCATTCAAGAGTTATATTATTTTTCCCCTCCTTAAGAGATAGGAAAAACAAGCACCCTCTCTTAAAATAGAGGAAAGGAATGGATATGTTACAAATGGAGACAGCATTTGGATATAAATAAGGCTGAAGTTCCCAAAAAATCTGTCTTTAGATAGATCTAAGGTTAATTTTATGTCTTGTTCCCACAAAAAACAGTTGACATGAAAAATAAGCATCTATCTGGATTAAACTGGACCATAGTTTATACTGTGATTGGAATACATATGATATAATGTTTCTGCATGAAAGTTTCTACATGTGGAAAGATAGGCTGTTATAATTTTTCTGCCTCACCTTCTGTTTGCTGTGGAGAGTATTTTTTTTTTCTAGAGGAGTATTCAATTGCGGGATACTTCTCACCTTCTGAAGTGATACAATCCAGATATCAGTTAATAACTCTTTGTGACAACTAGGAATTAAGATGTTGCTAAAGATTTAGTACACATTTAGTAGTCATGTTGTAAAATGTAAAATGGACACCCATTGATGTCTTTGCAAAAGGGCAGTAGTGATTCCCAGAGAAAGATTTACATTTAGATGTCCATCATCATGGTTGCTTGATACATAGGAGGTGAGTTGACATGATCTGTAAACTCCTCATATGTTCTAGTTCCACTTAGCCATAAAAGCTGGCTGGGTGACCTTGGGTCAATCACTCTGTCTCAGCCCAACTCACCTCCCACCTTCCCCTATTGTGGGGAAAATAGGAGGAATTTGTGTTGCGTATGTTCACCACCTTAAGTTATTTGTAAAAATAATAAAGGCAGGATACAAATTAAAAAAAAAGTCCTTTCAGGAAGATATTCAAAAGGATCCTCTTACTATGACCCTTTATTAAGAAAGTAGCATGTTAACAATAGTTTATTTTAAAATAGCAAATGCTATATGGATTGTTAAGATAGAACTTAGCATATAAATAAGACCTATTTAATTTGCACTTCTCTCCACCTTTTGCCACAGCTAATTATACTTCTGTTGTAAGGCAGTACAGCAGTAGACAACAGAACTAGAGATGCCCATGACAAAGAGTGTTAGGGAACTGCAAATTATATAGGCTTTCTTTGTAACTTTCTCATCTAATATGGCAGAGGCAAAATTTGCAGAATAGAATAAAAAAATCAAGGAGAAAACCCTAATGGGACAGTCCTCAACAATCACATTCATGGGAACTGGACAAGCTGGGAGATGACTTAATAACAGAGTATGCTCAGTTGCCCACAAATGCTTTAACGCTGCCTGTTTATAGGGGAGAATTATGCCCTAGAAATTCTAGACTGTATTTGCAAACTTCCCACACTTTCAAATAGAAACTTCCTCTCTGTCTTTGGTATCCCTGTTGTTCCCTTATCAGGAGGTAATGACGCAAGAGACTTCACTATAATTAGCTTGGACTCATGTCTAACCTGGAAGAAAAAGAAAATCTATTGCAAGAAATATGCATCACCTTCCATAACATGGGTATGTTCAACTGTTGGTAAATATCACTTAGGTCGTGGTATCTGCCCTTCCTCCCTGCTAAAAAGCCACTATTACAATTCTAAATATACACTGTAGCTAGCTAGTACCAGGAATTGAAAGCTTGACAAAATGTATGTTTTAAATTTCACCATTTTTGTTACTTATAGATTACCTGGTTTGAATTCTTGCTCCTCCTGCAGGGGCTTCCTCCTTGGTTCCTTAAGCAGACCTGAAACTCAGAGGTGGGCAGCTTGGCGTACAGCTTTCTGTGCCACCAACTTGTCGCCATATCTAATAGAGCAGCTTCCAGAACTCCTCATCTTCCACTGTGCAGAAACTATGTCTTTATGGCTGATACCTGGCAGGGACCTTACTTGGACAAAGTAACAGGTAGATGGACAGCTGGAATTGAACCTTCTACTTATCTCTATTTTATTTGGCCAATTGTGAGGCTTGGTATACATAGCACACTTCCTGCTTTGCAATTTGGGGGGGGAGGGGTTGTTTGTTTGTATCCCACTTTTATTATTTTCACAGATAACTCAAGGTGGCAAACATATCCAACACACTTTTCTCCTCCTGTTTTCCCTACAACAAGAATCCTGTGAGGTGAGTTGGGCTGAGAGAGAATGACTGGCCCAAAGTCACCCAGTTGGCTTTCACGGCTAAGATGGGACTTGAACACACGGTCTCCTGCTTTCTAGCCTGGTACCTTAACCAGAAAAGAGTTCTTGAACGTGTCACCTAAATCAGGGCTTTTCAACCTGTGGTACGCATACCACTTGTGGTACATTAATGAGTGGCAGGTGGTACGCAGCCCTGCCTAGCCAAGTGTAGAGGGGAAGGGAAAGAGCCAGCACAGGCAAAGACTTACAGTGAGAGAGTCCTCTGGAGCTGCAGATTTTACTTATGAATGGAGCCATTTGGGGAGGCTGCCTTAGTCGGCAGCGAGTACTTACATTTTTTTTCTTCTTTAAGTGCCAGCTGGGCTCCTTACTTTCCTTTCTAGCCAGGAGCTAATTCTTAAAGGGGAAGTGCCTTTTTAAGCTAGTTCACTCAGCAGCTTGTCTTTTCTGTCTCTGGAGGCCTTTCCTTGTTTGATCAATATATGGAAGAGGGAAAATATCGGGGGGGGGGTTTCAAATTCTTCCTTCAGAAGGAGATGGGAATGAGAAAAAGGGAGGCAAATGTTTCCAGATCTTTAAAATCATCTGATGGTAACATGATTTGTAATTTTATTTTTCTAACACTGCTTTGAAACCTCACATTAAATCTTCATTCTCAGGCTCAACTACTTAAGGACAAGCCCTATGAGTTTGCATAAGCTCACAAGAAAAATGAATAATCCTGACACAATTATGCTCATCTTGTCACAGAGCTAGACACAATTGAACAAGCAGAAATTGTAAAACTAAATTGCTCAGTTTATACATGGATGTATTGATCAACTTCACAAGACATGAAATAGAAAGAGCAAGTATATTTAAATCCCTATCATTTCCCAAGCGCTTCCCAAGCATTTTCCAAGAGGTTCCAGTTATTATAGTAACAATCAAAATGACACAATCCATATTAAAAAAAGGAATGGGGAAAGAAGAGGAAAACAAAGACATTTTCTTCATATGCCTAGCAGAAACATAAGTTCTCCTGAATAGTAATGAAGATGAAAGATATACCATCAGCATTAACCAAATCTATAGGTTCTCCATCACCTTGTGTCATCATTCCTGACTTTACAGAAATAGGAATCATGATGGTAATATAGCAATAGCAATAGCACTTAGACTTATATACCACTTCATTGTGCTTTACAATCAACTCCAAGTGTTTTATAGAGTTAGCCTATTACCCCCAACAATCTGGGTCCTCATTGTGCTGACCTCGTAAGGATGGAAGGCTGAATTAACCTTGAACCGATCAGAATCGAATTGCTGGCAGTTGGTAGAATTAGCCTGTTATATTGCATTCTAACCACTGTGCCACCACAGCTCTCTAATGAATAAGATATATAGATAAGAGTAGTCCCAAAACCATCAAAAGAATGTCAACAGACTTAAAAACATAGGAGAGCAGAAATCTATATCTGTGCTTTCTATTTCCCAAATAGGAAAACATTCTATATTTACAGCTTGAATGGTGAAGTATTTAAATAGGGATGAGGCAGTGGAAAAGAGAGGAAAAATACATTGGTAATGCAGATGAAGTTACATGTGAGACAGACTACAAGTACCTTTCCCATTTACAATTGTAATGTGTTAAAAACCTGTTGTGACTTTTTGAGGTAGCCTGACATATGTGAGTCTCTCACTCATTCAGTGATGTTGTTAAAATGTCATTTTTTTTCTAAAATGATCACTTTGAGATCTAAAATAGACTGACCTGGGAGGATGAAATGCTTTGCATCAATGTCTAGGTGGGGTGCTCACCTGCAACCCACTGGGTATGAGGTATTTGGTCCAGATAGAAAAACAGTATTAACCATTTGCATCAGGAGGAAGATGAGTTTCTTGACAATGATTCCTTTTAGAATAGCCATATGTTACATGCTTCTGCCCAGGGCTTTTTTTGTCATAGAACGCACCAGAACAGAGTTCCGACACCTTTTTTCGACGGATTTTCCAGAGTTGCGTTCTTTTCCTATTGTTTCCCTTCTTATCCTCGTTTGTTTTTGAAAATGCCCCGCTGGCGATACGGTGTGAGTAGGATCCCCTCTGGCGCTGTCTGCCTCCTCTAGGAGGAGCCATGAGGTGCCGGAGCACCACAGCCAGAGCGTGGCTTGATTGGGTGGGTCGGACCATGTGGTGTGAAACATGGAGGCCATCTTTCACGAGAGAGTGAGTGAGCCTTTTGCCTTCCCTTACAGAAGGTGGGGTGTGAGGTTAAAAAGAGGCAAAGCGAGAGGAAAGAAAGGCGGTTGGCATGGAAGTTTGCCCAACAGCAAAACTTTGCTGTTTCAGTTCCTTGGGTAGTTCAAAGGTTGGGATGTCTACGAAAATCTTTTTTTAGTCTTTTATACTTTATATTCAAATTACAGAGGGGAAGAATAAGAATAAAGCCAATGTTTTGTGATTTGGAAGTATTATTATTATTAATATATATTAATTATGTATTGGTCAGATGTAAAGTAGACCTACAGTATGAGGTTTAATCAGATCTATTTATTAAATTGGGTTTAACATAAAAGTAAATTAAAAGTAATCTGTTCACTGACAAAGTTTCAACTTTAATTTGTTTCAAGTCAATATCCATATTAAACTCCAAATGTAAATTTTTCCACCTTGTTTGACAACTTCTTAAAAATAATTCAATATTTTACAAGCAACCAAATTTTGTTTTATTGCACCAATTTCATTCCACATAGAAAGCTGACATTTCCACTCATTAAACTAAATAGGTATGCCAGTGGTAAATGTCCCAAAAGATTAATAAAATGCCTTCTTGTAATTTAAAGCCACACAGTGCATGGTAACATTAATAGTATTAACTTATCTTGAACAAAATCCTAATCTTTTAGATACACTAAAAATTGAAGTTTTTTTTTTTCAACTACAAAGGTAAATCTTGTAGGATAGGCAAGGCGGGTTGTATGACCTTTTTTTTTTTTTTTTTTACAAAAAAAGCACTGTTTCTGCCATCTCCTTGCTGACCAGAATACCAGTGAAGATCGAAAGGATTCACCAACTATGTTCCCATCATGCTATTGTGACTGTTGCCATCAGTAGTAATTCCATTATCCAGCCTAAACTCATATTAATAGGGATATGTTTTCCATTCAGACCTTGATTCTTCTGCCTTACAACTTGAGGTTCACAACCTGTTATACCATATCTTGGAGGGTTCACTTCTACAGCCCCACCAGGATATGGTATACGAAGTTATGTTGGCTTCTTGGAAGCGATTTGCAAGGGCCTCCTACATAGCTAAAATAGAAATCTGTTCACGAATTCACCTGGAAGCAGCCATTTAATCCTATGCAGTAATAAGTTGATAACATTTTGGTCTTTCTTATGCATTTCATCCATCTCCTCTCCTAGAATGTACTTTCTAGCCATGACTTTGGCTTATTAAGTTGGAGACCTGGATGACTTATGAAGATATCTTTACATCCTTATTTTTCATAGGGACAAATAGTACTTTGTGCCGATACTTTACTTTCAAAATCAGCCTCAACTTTGCATTTGTGTCAAAATAGCATCTAATCTATCTTCCTGAAATTTCAAAATCACTTGATATGTCACATCGTTTGGATGGTTTTCATGAAAGTGCTGTTTCACTGGGATTAACATTTATTTCAAGCTTCCAAGGTCCATCTAAAAATTCTGGTATTTCTATTTCTTCTAATGGATGTTGGCAATCATAAAGAACACAAGAATTTAAGATATGCCCTGTTGGATCTGACCACTGGTCCATCGAGCAGAATAACAGTTGCCAGGCATTCAAATTTTCATCACATGACCACGGGAAGGCTGCAACAGTCGTAAGTATGAAAAATGGTCATACATCACTTTTTTCAAACAGTCACCAAATGAACTGTTGTAAGTCAAGGACTACCTGTAATTGGATTGTGTGATGGGAACCTGGGGATGGTTGTTGAGGCATTCTAATCTGAGGTGTCAGATTTTTAGTTTTTGATTGGCAGTATATACAGTTTTATGACTTTACAGTTTTACTGTTTTATTGTTGATATGAGCCAACCAGACTTTTGCTCTAAGATAGGTAGCCATAGAAATCTTTTAAATACAGTAAATAAATACATACTGTGTAAGGTATTTTACAAAGGTATGAGCCGTAGTGGCACAGTGGTTAGAATGCAGTATTGCAGGCTAATTCTGCCAACTACCAGCAGTTTGATTCTCACTGGCTCAAAGTTGACTAAGCCTTCCAACTTTCCAAGGTTGGTAAAATGAGGACTCAGATTGTTGGGGGAAATATGCTGACTTTATAAACTGCTTAGAGAGGGCTATAAAGCACTGTGAAGTATATAAGTCTAAGTGCTATCACTATTTTCAAAAGACTGACTATTTTTGGTGGGTTTTTTTAAGCATTAAATGCAGTTCCTCTCCAAGCAATAGCAATGGAATGATGTTAATTACTACATGCCACTAAATCACAATTTGCCTATGATATGTACCAGAATGAGAAAAATAAATAGAATTGGGGGGAGGGAGAGATTGACACAATTATATCCAATAAAAGCATATTGCACATGGAAACACAAATACTTTATTATAATACCACCATGTCTTAAAACAACCTAATGGCCTTAAAATAATATAAAGTAACACCAACTTTGTATAACACATAATTAATCTGTGAACCTACAACTTTAGCAGAATGCGGGATGGATTAGAACTGCTATGTGAATATTAAGAACACTTATGTCTTTACTCCAAAAGGTACATTACTTAGAAGGAACATAAATCCCCAGATGACATGGTCTAGTAAACCAATCATAAAACAGCAAGATTGGAATAGACAAAATATTCTAAGAGTAATCACCTTTAGATCTGTCTCTGATCTCTTGGATGGTATTAGCCACTAGAGACAGCAGATATGAGACTAAAACTAGTTGGATTTGGTTTGACAAGTCCTTTTAAGTATCAGATTGAGGATTATGTGTAAAAAAAAAAACCTTTGATACTGAGTTTCCCTAGGTATCTTTTAATGTTACAAAATAATCTTCTACTGGTAATGTGAACAAGTTTTCAGATTTTTAAAATGTTTATTATGCTTATTTGATTGCCTGTCATCTACCAATCTAAGTAAGTGTGACTGTGATATACTAAGAGTTTGATTTTTTGCTAAATTCTTGTAACTCACAGGCACAGACCAGACCATTAGAGAGGCTTAACTCTGCATGGAATAATCAGAACAGGGGAATGCCGTATTTTACAAAGATTTAAACTATTTAAAGTTGGCAGACTAGATTCAAATTAAAATGCGAAACTTCTCAGCTATATCATACTAGCAATATTTAATTCAAGGCATTGCAATAAAACTGTAACTTTTATTTACCCTTTTGTCCATCCTGCCAAGCAAATCTTTATGTTTGGTAAGACATTCAGTTTGTAATGCATAGTGCCCATTTGAAAATTGTTTATGTCTCTTTCCTGGATGTAAAGCTTCCCAGAGGCTTTGCTGGTGTCACTGAATATATTTCATAGCATGGTCATGTACAGCAAGCTGCTTAAATTACTATCCTAATCTTTGTAGCTACATAAAAGCCCAAGGAATTATTACCGGTTTAAAGCTGGAACTAGTGCAGAATTCATCTAATGCTAAGACTATATGCTGAATTCTCATATATTGGATTTATTTGGTTCTCAGTGAGTATCACTGTTGATGCTTGGCTGCTTCAAAAATCTTTTTTTTAAAGATAATATGAGTAAAAAAAAAATAGAAATGTATAATCAACAATTCCAAGGAGGCTGATTGCATTTTCTTGAACATATGGAGGATCATAGAATGAGCTAAAGAAGGTACAGTTTTATTCACAGTTCAAAGAAAAATACAGATTCTCCAGTTCTTTGGAAATCTGTACTAATATATATTTGTCAGTTTTCAAATAATTGTTCTTCTCAGGTAAAGAACTCATATAAAACTTGCAGCAAACCAAAAGAAAGGATTCCTTTCTATAATAATAGGTAGAAATCACAACTATAAAAAAAAAATTAGAGGAACCCGAATAGATCCACAAAACCAACTCAAGACAGTAAGTACTGAAAAAGCTAAATAAACTCAGACAATTATTGGATTTACTAGAAACAGCAGAACTCAAAAAGAAGATAAAATGTTATAAAAATCATTTTAAGTATGCAAATAAACCAGGATTATTTTTTATCTTTCTGGTTTACTTGCATAGCAAATCAGAACAAAGAAAGGCAGAATGATGATAACAGCAACAGAGAAATTGTTATACAAGCTTGGAAATAATAGAAGAATGTGCAGATATCTATAAATAATTATGTTCTAAATTTAAAATTGGCATTTCTTTAATTTGTGAGTCATGAACGTATGAAAACAGACATTAAAGATTCAGAAATTAAAGAATTCACTCAAGAACACAAATACTAAACAGACCAATAACAATTCAAGAGATAACTGTAAATAATTGTTTATTTGCATCCTGTTTTGACTGAAGCAATATGGATAATGAGTAAACACAGAATACCAAATAAATACTTAGACAGATGTCTTATTTTATAATAAAAATAATTCACTGAAATCAGTTGCTGCAATTTGAAGAAGCCTATGAACATCTGTTGTTATTTGCAATAGAACCACTGGGAATGTTTACTGGTACATTACATTTAAAGGAAAATGCCCTTTTGCTCACAGGTTTTTTATACCATGTACTGCTTCACAGAAGATCATAGAAATTCTCTTTAAACTAGTATTTTGCAACAGAGAACTGGGAACTTTTTTAGAATTACTTTTAAAAATGTAATTCCTAGCAAGCAATCTTTTAATCCATTGATCCTAAGCTCTTCTGACTCCAAACCTAATTTCATAGCCTTATTTTCCTTCCTAATTACATTATTTCTATAGATCTTGAGACATATATTTTTATGCTACTGATTCTGAGGGGTGAGTATACTACTAATATTTTTGTTTTAATCAATATTAAAATCGTAGTTCACAATAATTACATTGGGTAATATATTGCTATTGTTGGAAGAAAAATATAAGTAAGCTTTTCTGGTACACATTGCCTAATTGGATTCATGCTTAATAAAGTAATAGTTGCAGAAATATCTGATCTATATCCTAACAAACATTTCTTTGTGACTCTCACTTATGGAAGTTTGCACCTTTATCCATCATTTTAATAGAATGTATTGTCATTTCCAGGGAAGACCATTATAATACTACAACAGGTGGCATCTAACAAAGAAGTCCTTCTACTAATAAGATGGGTTTTTTAAAAAAAAACAGGAAAGAGATACATCCTTCTACCATCTCCACACCACTCCAAATCTTTTCCAGAGGGATGGGGAACCTTCCAGTGCACTTCTGAATGGGAAGGAGCAGGAGAGAGAGAGGCAAATTCATTGCCTGAACATACATCCAAATCACACAATATTGGATTTTGCCCCAGAGGTTTTCTATGTTGATACGTGGCCAAGAGTAGAACACTTTTTAATTTAAAAGAAAGGAGAACAAAATAGCTGCATTAAAGATTTTCATGCTGTCTTATTAAGAGGATCTGGAACAGTTTTATGTTTTATATATGTTGAAGAATGTTGCATCCAGAGCTCGCATAGTATATCTCCAGTCAGAAACCAAATGTATATCAGGAGTATGGCATCTAGAGACTAAGAAAAGATAGTGGGTGGATTACATAGAGTATAAATGAATATCACTGCCTCTGGACTCAACATAAAAGAGTTGCTGACATTCTTCTTAAAAAGAGCCGGCTGCATATCTTGCTAGCTGCCTCCATGTGCTTTTCTGGAAGAGGAAATGTTTGGAATAATCCACGTAGTTGGATTTTATTTTATTTACACAGAGGAAATGCGAATATTCTATGAATAATGAATGGCAATATTTAAAACTGTATGTATAAAGATAAAAAAAATCATTTAAGTTTTAATAGCCAACATTTATAAGGTTTTTATATAGACACAATCACAAACACTCTCTCTCTCTCTCTCTCTCTCTCTCTCTCTCTCTCTCTCTCTCTCTCTCACACACACACACACACACACACACACACACACACACAACGGTATTTCCACAGATGAAGGTGCAAAATTCTGGATTCTGTATAGATAAGATTGCCTACTTTACCTACAGGGAGAGAAAGAGATAGTGGAGCTTCTAACTATCTATCTTCAGCCCAAAGAGACTGGACTGTATTAAACCCCATAAGAATTCCTCAGAATCAAAGAAAAATCATATGCCATTTACGGATGTAATTTTCTTTGTTGTAACAGATTCTAGGAGTGAAATTTGTTTTGATAAGTAGACCATATAGTATATATGTAGAATCAATGACGGAAAAATAAAAGACCAGACAAGATTAAAAAGTGTTATTTTTGCTTCTACAGTATATTAGTCTGTTAGAGCAGGAAAAAAAGCCAGGTTTAGTATAACTGGGAGTTACTTTGGAAAAATGGAAGATCTGCAAAATTGGAATTTAAAGCTAAGTGGATCCTCATAGAACAAAAATAGCGGTAGTTAACACAGCAGATATAGGGAAATGATGAACTTATCTTGATCCCTCCATGAAAAGGGTACCCTATGCTGACTGATCTTCAGTACAGGCTGTAGGAGTGAAATATGCCCACAAGATAATCACATCCTTACAGAAATTGAAAACGTATGTGAAAGTGCTGGTGGTCTTGAAAAGACAAAGCAAAAAATACCTTCAAACAATTTCTTGATTCAGTGCCATCATTCATGTCTTTCATTTGAAAAATCAAGAATTAGAAGAACAAAGATTAATGTTTTTTTTAATAAAAGGACATTTTATGAAATAGTGAAATGCAGCATATTTCTACCTGATAAATGCAAAGACCTGCAAACTTTGAACCTAACTTGGTCTTTATTTCTCTTGACCTTGTTAAACAATGATTTATTTTTGGTTAAGGCCTGGAGTTTGCAAGAGGTAAAAAAATGTAGAGATTTTTTAAAATTCTAATAAATAACAGTAAACCAGAGTAGATGATGTTATAAATGTTAGGAAAAGTTTATTGTTTTCTGTGGTCATTTTAGAGGCAATATTTGATCTGTAATTTGTTCTTTTTTAAAATAATAAATACAGCATATTAGAATCCACTTACAAACTTTGTAAGAAATACATTCTTACGCTAAATGACTTTAGTTGGAAATACTTAAAAGCTTATAATATTTTAGGCAGCATTGCGCCCAAAATATTTTTTATAACAGGAAGATCAAATCATAGTTTAGCACTTTACAATGCTATTGGCCATTGATATTTTTACTGTACTAATTTATTTCTGTAAAGGTTTAAAAAATAGCTCATTTCTCAGAAAAAGAAAAACTCCTCTACAGTGCATCCAAATGGTATTGATTGTAAGGGCTCTTTAAAAAAAAAAAATCAGTTCAAAACTTTGTTTTACTCTTCATGCACATTTCTCTTAATAGTCACGGTGAGTTTTTCCTAAGAGTAACACTTTTATAAGAATGTAATGCATTTCTGTACAAGTAAAAATACACACTTTAATGCGTGAACACATTTTTGTGCATAATTTTTAATCAGAGGGCTATAATGAACTATGAAAATCATTAGCTAATTCCATTTCAGATTACGTAGTGATTCAGGGAGTGTGAATCAGTGAAATTCACTTTAAAATATAATTTATTATTTATTTCCTTCTCTGTAGATAAGAATGTTGCTTGGGCCACAGATTTTTCAGTGGTACATGAAAAAAAATTATTTCCTTCTACAATATATTTATTTCAGCAGTACTTTTTTCTCTGTCTCCACCGCAAATTCACTCCAGAACATTTTTCCTAAATGTTTTTTGTAGTGAGGGAGGGTCACTGCAAAGAGGGGGAGAGAAATGCATCCCTGGAGATGCGTTCTATTGCAGAAGGTGCTATTGGATACCATCCAAGGTTTTATGTATTTTAACTGAAAGTTTTGCTGAAAGGCAATATATAACTGTTTTATACATGAATTGCTGAAATAAATAATACATTTCCCCTCTGTGGAAGCCAGTGTGTTAAAGATGATAGCACCTTCTGCATAAAATTAATGGCCAATAAGTATTATCACTGATCAGTGCAAAACTAATAACAATACTTTAGACGCTATATTTTGATTTAGATGATGCATTAAGAATGACTACATGGTCATAAGCGATCATGATTACTGATTTGTTTAATTTCTATACCACTCTTCCTCCCAGAGTTGCCCAGTTTATAAGTTAGCAATAAAACACAATCTTAAATACAGCTATCATAATAAAACCATCAATGCCTAAAATATTAAATGAAAAATTGAAATGAAGTTCTTTTTTTTTTTAAGAACAAATAGGGTGGTTTAAATTGTAGTTATTCTACAAATTGTAGTTATTCTACTCTTTTTGGAAAAAGACAAAGCAAAATACTCCAAGAGATAAGTATTCCATAACATTATACCAATCAGATTGCAAATAGTATAAAACTATTGATTATAATGGTTGCAGTATAATCCCTGCAAATTGAAAGTCCTGACCTCAATGCCCAGATAATTGCTGAATAAGAGAAGAGGGGAATTCATCTCTTTGAGCTCCACCTACCACACTTCTCCATGATACAATAAACTAGGAATTAAGGATGGGAAAACCATAGATATGTCCATAGATGTTCCATCACACTAACCAGATATTCTATCCCAATCACATTTGGTTGGCTGGGACACTATAGTAATACTGTAAGTTGACATAGTCTATCTGCAAAAAGACAAGGACATGAATGACTATGTACAATGATACAGGAATAACTGCGATTAGTACACTGTATCTCATCCAGAAATGTTGTATTCTGATCACCTATGTAAACTTTCAGGTTTACATTGGTAGAGTGTAAAAATATCTCTAATTAAAATGGTTCAAGCCAGGTCCCTCAAGAATCCAATGTATTTGGAGAGTTTCTCATTCCGTCTGCTGACAGTATTTTTGAAACTTTCTGTGGAACACAGAAACAGCCCCGGTAGTTGATACCACTGTTTTTAAGCCTTCGTGCAGAGCTAGATCAACTCCTGGCCACTATGTAGTTCAGAATGTTGATGTAGAAGAGTTGTCACCTGTAGCACAAAAGGAGTGCATCTGAGCATGCAGTGAGACTCATCTGAAATCCTACTTGCAGAAATAGAGGCAGCAACAATTGTTTCCTCCACTTCCATTGTATTCGTATAGAAGAGACTGACATTTTTTTATATCCCTTTACCAAGATATTAGAGGGAAGATGGGGAAGACAGAACATTTCACAAGGATGTAATCTTGATAAATGCTTGTCCTGTTACTTTAATTCTTCTCAAGGACATGGACAAGATGTGTGGAGAGATGAAAATTAGCACCTGTTTCCTTGACCCTCCTGGCTTATTAAGGAAGTGATCAAAGTCTTCCTGTGTGTACCCTGTTATGAGAAGGAAGTTATACAATCTCTGTTGAAGAGCACCTTCCCCTCAAACTTTCCATAGTTGGAAAAAGTAACTGAAAAAGGTTTGCAGCTTGAGATGAATCTGAATAATAACGATTATATAGACCAGACATGTCAAACTCGCGACGTCATGTGATGTCGCGCGATGTATTGGAGCTTTTTTCCCATTGCCGGCAATGGGGTGGGCGTGGTTTCCTGGTGACGCGTCCGGCCCATGGGCTGGCAGTTTGACACCCCTGATAGAGACCCTTTTTAATAGACCTTTTGGCTGAGATATGAAACCGAGACAGCTTTAATCCCCAGCTTTATAAAGTTTTTTTAAATCAACACCATCAACTTAAATTCTGTTTAGTAAGGCACAAGAAAGTGGGTAGGGATGTCTGTGTTCAGCTTTGATAGTTCCCTTTAACTTCTAAGCAGCTTTCAGTACTGTCAATTATGAAATTTTTATAGACATTGGGATACATTGGTAAAGGCACCAGTTTGTAATCCTTTCTGTGAAACCATAAGCGAAAGATGGCGTAACATTATTATTGCTCAATACTTGGCCATTGACCTATCATGTCCCATTTTGCCCTGCAGCTCTAGGTGAAACTGTTGATGGATTTTGGAGTAAAATATCATTCCAGGGAAGCAATCAATAAACTTGATTCAGAAATGGACGAGACGAGTTGGGTTTGACCCCCTGGTAAGTATATGGGCAAATGTGATTGTGCCTTATGATAATCCATAGGTCTTGCAACAACATTCCAGTAAAGTCCTCAATTCTAATTATTTACTTTATGTATTGTACTACATTTCACATATTTTTCTCAATATTATCAAGCACAGTAGGTTTTTTTTTACTATCATCATCCAGTCATACCGATGTAAATTTTTACATCTTGGAAATTAATTCAAGAAAGCAGTCAGTTTTCATACCACCCATGGATCTGAATGGTTGTTTTTGCAATATCTAGTGCTGTGTCTCGTCTCTTCCCATTGCTCTTTAGGTCCTTTTGTGTATATGTGTGTGTGTGTGTGTGTGTGTGTGCGCGCGCGCGTGCATGCGTGCACCAAATCTGTTTCTGATATTGTTCCTATTATTCTGATAATTTTGGCTGGCACACTTATTCTCTTAAATTTCTTAAATCTAACCCTAGGTTTGATAGGAATAATTCATTTACTGTTCTATAATTTGCATCTGGAAGTGTTTTCACTATCTGGATTGCACTTTTCTGCTCTTATTATGTAGCCAATTTGATTCTGATGTTATTCAGGTACAGAGTTTGCATTTATGTTGTTGAAGCAGGTGTTGGGAATGAACAATTTGCTTCTTCACAAAATTCAATTTTAATTATTTATTTATATTTTTATATATTTATTAACTTTTGCCTTATTGAATTTACTAAATCCAAATCTTTCTTCAGTTCCAGGTTCCTCCATTTTTTCCAAGTTTTCTATTCCAGTCACCAGCAGTAGCAACAAATATTTTCTAACTGTTGCATTTATCGCCTCTTACAATTTATAATTGAATTACTTGATGTTTTTCACCAGTGCATGTCTAGTATTTGTATACACTTATATTACACTGATAATACCATCTAATTCTTTGTTATAATCCTATTGTGTATTAGGTTATATGCAGGGCTGTCAAACTGCCAGCCCGTGGGCCGGTTGGATCATGCAGAGGCCGCGCCCACCCCAGCTCCGGCAATGCGAAAAAAAACGTGATACGTCGTGACACGTCATGTGACATGGCAAGTTTGACACCCGTGGGTTATAGCTAAGCATACACTTAGATATATCCTCTAAAGCAGTGTTTTTCAATCTCAGTAGCTTTAAGATTTATGGACTTCAACTCCCAGAATTCCCCAGCCATTGTGATGCTTTAGAGCAGGCATGTCAAACTGCCGGCCTGCGGGCCGGATGCATCATGCTGAAACTGCGCCCACCCCATTGCCGGCAATGGGGAAAAAGTCATGATACGTCAAGCAACGTCATGTGACGACGCGAGTTTGACATGCCTGCTTTAGAGTATCACTGCCATTCCTTTATATAGTATCATGTAATCATCTGAGTTAAAATGGCTCTTTTTAATGCACTCGAATTCTCTTCTTCTTAAAACATTTCCTTTTCTCTGATAAATGTCAAAGTTTTTTTTATATACTTCCCACCAATCAATCTAGACAAGAAACAGTTGATCCAAAAAAATAAGTATCTTGCAATTTTAATATCTTTTAAGCAGACGATAATGTTACAATGTAGGGCTTCCAATGACTATTTTTTTAAATGAGAAAACTATGTATAGGCAGTCTAAGGTGCCAACACCCTGTTCTAATTGTCTCTCATTAATTGTTTTGGTAATTATGGTTAAAAAATTTTATCAGTCTTACATTTTTCTTGTTTCATGCTTCTCACAGCTGATGTTCCAGCCCAGCCACCATGTCAATATAATAATTTCTTGGGAGGAAATAAGAAAAACTAGCTGAACTTAAAGCCAGATGAAGCAGAGTTGCTACTGGTAAATAGGAAACAGCTCAAGGACTGAGGTTCTGCCTGTTAGAGCAAGGTCACACTTCCCCTTAAAGAGCAAGCCTGCAGATCCTCATGTACCATTCGATTCAAAGGGGGTGGCAGGAAATGTTTTCATACAATCAAGGCTAGTATACCAGGTACAATCGTTACAGAGTCAGATCTGGAAACGCTCAACTTGGCTTACATAGCCTCTTTACTGTTGCAACACTATAAAAATATCACCCACTTTACAGGACTATCGTGCTTAATCTATGTGAAGTGTGTTGAACATTCAGTAATACTGTTACGACTTTCCAATGCACTGAAATTTGACTTTCACAGAACTACCGAGTGCCCCATCTATTTATACCATTTTTTTTTACATTGTTACACATTATTTTTACATACACATTGTTGTATCTTATGATTCATGATGATTGTATTATCATTATGATCATGATTTATCACTTGTTGCTTGTAGTACACTGAGAGCTTCTGCACCTGAGACAAATTCCTGGGTGTCCAATCACACTTGGCCAATAAAGAATTCTATTCTATTCTATTCTATTCTATTCTATTCTATTCTATTCTATTCTATTCTATTCTAGTCTAGTCTAGTCTAGTCTATTCTAGTCTAGTCTAGTCTAGTCTAGTCTAGTCTAGTCTAGTCTGTCCTGTCCTGTCCTATCCTATCCTATCCTAAATTTTAGGTTCATTTCTTCTTTTGAATATTATGATCTGTAATTTCTGTTCAGAAATTTGCAGCCAGAAAAATAAAAGTATATTTGAAGTAGCCTCTGGGTGTCCTGCACATTTTCCTGAAATAA
Organism: Azemiops feae; assembly: GCA_023970755.1. Taxonomy (NCBI): domain Eukaryota; kingdom Metazoa; phylum Chordata; class Lepidosauria; order Squamata; family Viperidae; genus Azemiops; species Azemiops feae. The sequence continues at coordinate 63,951 of JALGBA010000086.1, read as the reverse complement.
ATGGCAACCTCTGACTGCATCCAACAGCTAACTTTTAAGTACCGAGGGCTGCATGGCTTTCAAGTTGCTCATAGCTCAACCGCACTTGCTTCTCTTCTCCTCTTCCCCTCCCTCTGTTCTTGGCTGCAATCTTCATGTGTCGTCTTCTACCATGCTGATTTGGCTCAGCCCTTCCCATTTCCTAACTGGCCTTCATCCCACTTCCCTCCCACTTTTTTCCTGTAATACCCCATCTAGTAATCAATTTCATTTCTCCTTCTCATAACAACCTTTTGTCCTTACAGCCTTACTATCTCTTTCTCCTCCAACTTTCCCTTGATGTTTAATTTAGTACTTTTTCAAAATGGTTAAAAAAAACAATCCCCACCTGTATTGTAATTTTAGTGAAAGCACCTACGAGTATGTGGAGAGCCCTGTCTCTTGTTTGGCCTATCGTTCTTTGTTTAAAAAGAGTTTAGAGAGTTCTCGTCTTCTTTACTTGTTGTGTGGTGGCCAGGCACATTTCTGGCACTTCGTGGCTAATAAATAAGATCAGTTTACGCAGACAGCTTGAACAAGATCCAAGTGCTGCGCTGCAAAATAGAAATTTCTTCCAAATAGAAGTTAGTTAAATAAAGCTGTGTAAATCTCTTCTCCATCCTATTTCTTTCTTTCTTTTCTTGGCAGAAACCAACAGCTTCGGTTTTGGCATAACAAAATATAGGAGTTAAAGTTCTGATATAGAAAACCGTTTATAAAGTAAGGCATTTGGTGTTAAAATATCTTATCTCCCAGTGCATAGGTGTTTCTCTTAGAACCCACACTATTTCTTTTTTGTTATGATTAGCAAAATATTTGGAAATATTAGACTCTATATGGCCTACTTTTTACATTATGTAGCCTTAATAATTAGACTTTTTTCTAATTATTATCTAAAAATCCTAATCCTAACTAATAAAATTCAGAAAATAAAATATATTAATATATTAAGTTACTTTTAGTTATAACACACTATATTAATATATTAACTTATTAAATGCAATTAATAATATAATTTAATTTAATTCAACCTTAGGATGGATGACAATCCACAAATGTATATTGAGTAAAATAATAAAATATAATGACCTAAACAGTTCTTTGAAAGGACAAGACATCAATAGCAATAAAACGTATTTCCTAAGCCTATCAAACCCTAACAGGCATTATCAAAAACCTTGAAAATTATTCAGTAACAGTGCAGTTTCTTATGTGTTATATGCTATTCAAAAACATGGCAGACAGCAACCTTTGTGCAACATGCCCTAGTTGCAGCTTCTGAATCACCTTCAATTCATTTAAGCAGGGATCCTCAACCTGGCAACTTGTGGACTTCAACTCCCAGAATTCCTCAGCCAGCAAAGCTGCCAAGGTTGGAGATCCCTGATCTAAGCATCTGCAAAAATCTTCTCAACAGGTCACCAAGGCATCGACTATTGAAGTCAACAACAAGGCTACATATCTATCCCTTGTGACTTGGCGGGGGGGACAGGGAACCGGGCTGTGCAAGCTGTGGGCCAGCGCCCACATATATGCGCCCACAGCTCGACTTGCACATGCACACACATGTGCAAGTGTGCCGGCCCGTTGCTCACACAGCCCAGTTCTGAATAGCCACAGTCCAGTAGTGGGCCGTGGCCCAAGGGATAGGGACTTAAACCCATCCAGATTCAAAGTCTTATTCAATTCCTGGATTCATGAACCACCAATCCACATCTCCATCTTCTTAGTGTTCAATTCATGAGAGAATCCAAACACCACTTCAACAATATTTGCACCATCTCACTTGACTCTGATGACAGGAAGATATAGAACTGAGACTCAGGATACCCAATCCCAAACCCTTGATAAATTTTTCTTCAAGGCTACATATTCATAAACAAACAAAAATTACAGAATAAACCTTTATGGGTCCCTCAACCTATCAGCAATGGGCCCAAACAGAAATTCCCTAGTGCCACCACCTGAAGCTAACCCTGCAGATAAAAGTGGATCCACAAGAAGAGTGCCTGATAGTCTGGTCATGATCACTCAATGGGATATCACAGTTGATGATGGTGTGAAGAGCCACAAAGAGATACTAAAATAATCAGGAGAATCAATTCATTTAACATTAGGATATTTCTAGCACCCAGGTCTCAAGTATTTAAAATGTCCGTGGAATACAGATAAATTACCCTGCATATTTACACATTATAAACACGTACATTTACATGCATAAAGTAGGTTTTCATTCCACTACTGATCCTGAAATCATGTCCATGGACCAACCCTCATTATTCACTATGATGTCTGCAAAGAGATATTGTTTACTTACATTTAGAGTCCTACAGAATGGCCTGAATCAATAATTCTGAATGAAATACTAAGTGCAGAGCCAACAGTGTTTCTGTAGAACTAGGAATATATGTGCATGATTTATTTTTTAATTTTTGTTTGCTCTATAGGACTAAGTCATAGATCCTTGATTTCTCTAGAAAAGTTATAGAATTGGATGTTTAGTCTCAGTCTTCCTACTTCACTGTGTTCATGACAACAATATTTTTCTTCTAGAATCAGTTGTGATCTGTAGTAATATTTTGAAAACTCTTATTTATGGAGACTTTGGGTAGAGAACTCTTCATTTGTAGCAGACTAGCACCATCTTATGGTATGTCTAGAACATTTTTCTTTTTAATTTTTTAAAACTAATTTGCAAATTCCTGTATTAATATTTGCGCAACTTTGTACCATAATTATTTCCTTTCACATTGAATGCCTGTAATTTAAATAAGTGGAATTTAAAAACACTTTTACATTTATTTATTTTTTTATTCAGTAACAAAGTTTAGTTTTGTTCATCCTGTGTGATATACATTTCTCCCTGGGGAGATGATAGAGGAATGGCTAAATCCTCAAGTCCCTGCACCTTTATGCTATATCACAAAAAAGTGGCATTATAGAAATTATCTCAACTTCTGAATTTTGATGAGGTTTAATTGCCAAAAAGTAGCCCAGTATATGAGACATGTTTCTTTCATACAACAGTTAGAGGTTAGATGACAAGATGTGCCCTCCAGAGGATAGAAAGTAGCAGCAGCAAATACTAGGCTGCTATCTCAAACTAGAACAGGGGTAGGCAACCTTGGCTCTTTTATGACTCGTGGACTTCAACTCCCAGAATTCCTGAGCCAGCCACGCTGAGGGGAAAGGGAGAGGTTTCCAAACTGAGCCATGCTGGCTCAGGAATTCTGGGAGTTGAAATCCACGAGTCATAAAAGAGCCAAGGTTGCCTACCCCTGAACTAGAAGATAGAAGAAAAGCATGAAAACTGAGGAATGTCTGGGAAAGGATCCTTGGGAAATCTATTATGCAGGCTCAGCAGCTTCCTATTATTAAATATTTATATACCATTCAGTAACCTTAATTTTTTTTCTAGAATGGTTCACAGCAAAATTAAAGAATAAGAATATTAAATATACCATGCCCAAAATTAAAACAATGCACCAATATAATTTGGTGCATTTAGACGCAATATATTTTTCCTGAAAATTTTACATTTTAAAGATGGTACAAATTTTATTTGCTTTATTATTGTTCTGTTTTACTAGGACCATGAGTTGTAGTCCCATCTCAGACACAAAGCTATGGAAGCTGATTGATTTTGGGTCAGTCTCTCACTCTCAGCCCTAGGGAGAAGGAGGCACTGTTAAACCACTTCCAAAAAAATCTTGCCAAGAAAACTCAGCAGGGACTAGTCCAGGCAGTCGGCATGTGTCAAAAACTGACTTGAAGGCACATAAATAAATAAATTCCAATCAATAAACTATACAATCACCATTCTTGCTTGCAAAACTATAGATGAAAAAATTGTAAAGGGTTGAATTCACCCTCATTGGACTTAACAGCACATTTGTCACTAAACTAAAATGGCCTGATAATCATCAACACATTTTTAACAAGTTTCACATATATTGGATTAGATACAGAAAGAAAAGACTTTCTGGAGATCTTCCAAACCTCCAGAAGATGTTAGGCAGGAAAGAAAACAATAAATAGCTTCCTTTTACTTCTACCTGCAGGAACATGGGTAGAATTCATCTCATCTAATTAGTTATCTAGGTCTGGTCCTAGTAACTCCCTCTTCCTGTTTTTTCCCCTTCTGTTCAATCATGTCTGATTCTCAGAGGCTGCCTAGCCCTAGGCAAATCCCTGCAGTTTTCTTGGCAAGGTTTTTAATTAACTAATTTCTATAGCCATCCATCTCAAGCAAATGATTTTGGGTTGCAAATTAGTTTTTCAGAAGTGGTTTGCTATTGCCTTCTTCCTAAGGCTGACAGAAAGTGACTGGCCCAAGATCATCTAGTTGGCTTTGTACCTAAGGCAGGACTAGAACTCACAGTCCTCTGGTTTCTAGCCTGGTACCTTAATCACTATATCAAACTGGGTCTCATTAACTTCCCTAAAGCTGAGTAAATATTTCTCTGTTAAATAAAAATATGAATTGAGGTTCATTTGATTAGCAGATCATGTTTCTTCAAAACAGTTTGATACAAGTTCCACTGAGTTCAATTTAAATTATTCCCAAATTAAAAATAAAATTGCAAAGTTAGTCTAGTCCTTATAAAACTAACAAGAATAAATGTTTTATTATATACATTGAAACCTCTGTGAGCTCATTAGTAATGAATAATAATGATCATAAATGATATTTTCAGTGTTACAAGGCATACTTTGAGGGATTGTTTGGACTTTTCCATTCTTATCTATGTGCATCTTTTAGAAACAAATTGATTTAATCACATATCTCTAGAAAGCAGTTCTTTATACTTTTTGTTCCAATTATTATGAATTTCCAAGTCAATTGGATTTCCTAAATCATCAGTACATATTTATAGAAAATTCTACATATTCTGCATTAACTACTGCATGCACATATTTTACTGGGAATGCAAGCTATGAAAATTTCCTATTGTTTGTCTTCACAATAAATATTAATTTATTCAATTATTTATTTAATACAAAATTGTTCCCAATGTAATGTAGTATAATCATCACTTGTGTTAGTATATATCAAAGAGGATGCTATTTCCTATATGGAAGTTTTGATTATATGTACATATCGTATCACATACATATGTGTGTATTTATGTAATACATATACCCACTCATTGCCCATACATAGCAAGAGCCAGTGAGGGAAGAGGCAGTGATGGGATTCCGTTTCCGGAAGTCCATTCTGGGCCTCGGCAACTGGCTGAATCCCACCACTGGGTAGAGGTCATACTGCTTGTCTAGATTGTATTTCTCTTTGAGGCATGGGAGTCAACTGGGTGATTTTAGGCCCATTGCTTTCTCTCACTCATAAACTGGGATGTCAAGAAGCATCTATTTACCAGCCCACATTTGACCAGCATGGTAGATTATAATCCATGACCTTCAGTGTAGAAACCTTCATCCTGCAGTGGATTGTCTTGGGTTGACATCCATAATACATACGCACACAGAGAGAGAATATGTGGGTCATAAGAAGAGAGTAGCAATATCTTTTTTACATATACTTTCATGAGATCATAGTTGAAAATATTAAGCTGCCTACAGTTGTATGTTTTTTGTAAGCCATTCCATTATCCTTGGTCATAATCTTCAATGGCTTGAAAAGCAATTGCTTTGCAAAACACACAGGAAGTCTGATTTTAATTTGCTGTCTACATCTACATTCTCATATTCTTTTTATAGATTATTTGAAGTTATCACTAAAATCTTCCTTCACTCAAACATAAGTGAAAGTTTTATCTTCCTTTGTATATCGCAAAAATAATTTATTACTAAGGAAACAAAACCTTTTGTCTCGGAATATATTTCTTTAGGACAGCCGTGGAATTTCAGAGCAAGCAAAAAACTGCCAGGATCTGGGCTGCAATCAACTGTTTTTAATAGGAAATTTTTAGACTTTTAATAAGTTCTCCTGACATAATTTATGAGGAGAGGTTTTGAAGTGAAGAGGCATTGCTTGGCAAGTGTCCTTCCTCTAATCTCAGGAAATTTAAATAAAAGAGGGCTCATTTCCTCCCATTTGAGATTTCTGCCACACAAGAAAAAAGTTAAGAAAAACACCTGCTACATAAAGCTACAAAACAGTATATTCATAGTCTCAGCAAAATATATTTGAGGGGAAAAAACTAGAAGACACAAAGCTCCTGGGACAGCCAATCATGTTAATGTCCTTATTATTACTAATATTTAACAGTAGACATTTACCTATACAGTAATTTTATGCAGCAAGAAGATTATGGGCTGGTGTGCCAGTCTGCTTATATTTTCATGAAAATGTTCGTTCGGAATGTCATGACATATTAGAAACAAAAGAGATACCTAACAATGACCTAAGTATTTTACTTGCTATTAAATTGCTGAGACCACGTTTAGGGGTATCCATCTCTCAAATTGATAACTATAGAATGTACGCCTTCTAGCAGCTCATAAGAAGCAATCTGCCCACCTAGTTGACTTTGACTGAAGCAGGGTTGATCTGGAAGCAGTTAGATAAGAAGAAATATCATGGCTATAGGGGTCCTTGTTTTCCTGCAGACGTTTCATTACCCAAACTAGGTAATAGCATCAGTGCTAGTAAGGAGTGGGGTTTGCTCTCAGTTTATATTATAGTGGATTGCCCTGTCACTATTGGTGGGAGGGAGTGGTGTTGGAAGTTCTTTGGTTGGGCTGTTTAGTGTCAGTTTGTCTGGCAATTCCTTGATTGGGGTATTTACTTCTTGAATCTATGCTTATCTGGGCATTGATTGCTGATTAACTCCAAGATTAACATTAGACCAACAATCAAGAAGTAAACAATACCCCAATCAAGGAACTGCCAAACAAATTAACAGTAAGCAACCCAGCTAAAGAACCTCCAAGACCACTTCCACCAACACTGACAAGACAAACCATTAGAACATAATTGAGAACTGGAACTGAAAGCAAACCCTACTCCTTACTAGCAGTGATGATGTTACTTAGTTTGGGTATGCGATGTCTGCAAGAAAACAAGCAAGCGAAGAGAGCACCAAGGACCCTTCATTTCAAATATTCTCCCTTATTGATGCCATGGTTATAGGTTCGAATGGAAAGGTCTCAGAGGCAATAGTGAAAAAGCACTTCCATATTGTTAAGAAAAATAAATGGACATGGCCAGGAAATCAGCATGAGTAAAGCTTAATTTGAAGACAACTTGACGTCTGTAATGCAAACTGAGTTTCCCAGACAAGGTGCTATGATTAAGAACAGCCACATCTTGGAAAGAGATGCTTCCCATTGGTTCTTCTCACTCAGATCACACTGAACTTGAATTGTTGAAGTTTGCAGGAACTTTCAGGGTCTCAATGGCTAGTAACTCTCTCGTGCACCATATAATAGGTACCATTTTTGTGAAAGATAAAGCCTTCTGTCCAAACTCGGCTGAATCAAGGCTCTAATGTTCGATACCACCACCAGGTGACATTAACTCAGTGTACAGTCACTAAGTAGTTTCATTGCTGATTTTGCTGTCTCAATAAGTGCTTTGCTTATAAAATCACTCCAAAGGGTATATTTAGAAGGGAAATCTTAAAATACTGGTTCTTTCCCTGCCCCCTTTGTTCATTTAGCTGATGTGTGACAGCATGGAACTTTAGGATACCAGCTAAAAGCATGCAGATATATTGTTAAAATCCCTCAAATAGTAATCAGCTGTTTGTGTCTCTGTGGACAAAAGCTCTGCAACACACAAATCTTGCAGGTGTATTCCTGTGGTTTCTAATACTCTGGCTATCCACCTCATGCGCTGTTGACCTTTTCTAAAAAAAGAAACAGGGGTGACATGATAGCAGTATTCCAGTATTTGAGGGGCTGCCACAAAGAAGAGGGTGTCAAACTATTCTCCAAAGCACCAGAGGGCAAGACAAGAAACATTGGTTGGAAACTAATCAAGGAGAGAAGCAAATCTGGGGTTAAGGACAAACTTCCTAACAGTGAGGACAATTAACCAGTGGAACAGCTTGCCTTCAGAAATCGTGGGCGCTCCATCACTGGAGGTTTTTAAGAAGAGACTAGACAGTCACTTGTCTGAAATGGTATAGGTTCTCCTGCTTGAGTAGGGGGCTGGACTAGAAGACCTCCAAGGTCCCTTCCAGCTCTATTCTATTCTATTCTTCTACTTGTTGTGCACCTTGCCCAGCATTATAATCTTTTCCAGCCCCTATGAGGTGTTCTGATTGAGAATTTTTGTTTCCTGATACTTGTTTCCAGTGTGCATTCAGGCTTGATTTCCCCCAGTATAAAAACAGCACATGATGCCCTCCCCCTGAAAGAGAGAAGGGGAAGAGGGAAAGACAGCTTTGGTCTGCTTAAAATGTGGGGGAGAGGGATAACATGGGCAGGGGAGAAATGTGTGCCGAGTGCTTAAAAATCGTCCTCCCCTGCAATCTAGAGCTTGTATAATTATAAAACACTTCATTTTGGAACCTGAATGCCTTGAAGAAGAAAAAGACAGTCTTTACCCCTTCTGAATCAATCTCATCTGCCCCTCCCTGCCACCATCATCAAAAAGACTGTTTCCACTAGAATTGATTCCATACCGAAGCCTAGATGAAGAATCTAGTTTAGTTTAGAGGAGAACATCTAATGTGGACATTGTTACGCTTCAGAGACTGCAGAGGAGAGAATTCCAAAGGAAAAGGCAAAAAAATGGTTCTTTGGGGATGAATTTGGACCCCAGATGTTGCTACCCAGACAAAACACATTATATCTGAATGAGTTCCTTGCACAATGACCAAGGCAATTTATTTTTTAATATGTTTGTTGTAGAAATGTTTTGAGGGAAAAATAGGGTTAGAGTTTTGTTTTCTTTATTTTGCTCACCACAAATTTTCAAAATTTAAAATTCAGTTGTACCTCAGTGACTCGATGCTTTGCAAGAACAATACTCACAATGACCAAAGATTGAGTTTTAAAGGAGTAAAATTAGAGCTTAGTAAAATAATATTTTATTTTAAGTCATAAATAAAGATTATTTTGAATGTTTATAAAATTAAAATAAAATGCAATCTGCTGGCCTAATGACATAAAAATATAATTGTATTGATTTTCATTACATCTTGACTTATTGTTTTAAATTTCAGTAGAACATATCTTATGAATGATTCTGAATAATGAGACTTACAAAGATAAAATACATAATAAAATCAATAATATAGGAAACCAGGCTCATTGAATATGGCTATTATCCATTTTCTTGTTAAAAACATGTTTGTTTATCTACTGTGAAGCTCTTACATATTCATTCTACGTATGTCAGCATTCTGTCTTTAAACTTAACCAAAAGAATGAAAGAAGTCTGACCGGGCAGAGATTGGACAATGAATATGTTACCATTATCTCCAGTATAATAGTTAGAGACTGGATTCAGAGCCCTTTAGGTGCACTATTCCTTCCCCAGTTTATATTCTCCAATTTTCGGGGGAGGGCTGTTTTCAGCAGCCGCATTCCATCATAAAAGTCTTCCTGATTCATTCAACCTTGTTAGCATCAGTAGAGTCTGACAACTTATCAAGTTATTGCATTCCACTGTAGGACTGCTTGGCTGCTTGGGAAAAGTTATTGTAAGGTCATGAACTCCACATATTGCTCTTTTACGTAAGGTTTTTCTCCATTCTGAAACTTAAAACCCATTCACCCTATTGATGTTAAATAAATGATAAATAACACTATTTGAATAAAATAGGCAAGTGCTTCTTCAGCAAGGAAATATTTTGCATAGAACAGAGGCAGTAGAATCCCTACACAAACGAACAGAAGTCTGTTCATGCAACAAAGCTTTTCTGGTGCCCCTCCTCTCTCCTTACCATGGTTCTACTCATTTCCCAAATATGTGTCTTAAGGGTTAAAGGTGTTTTTAGAATGGTGTATGATAAGGTCAGCAAAGTTAATGCAGCAGGATTGAGGAAAAGAATTGGTAAGAGCTGTTCAGTGTAAGAATGTGCTTCTCCTGATGAAAATGTCTCTAAAACCAAGCAAATTATACTGCTGAAATAGAAGGCACTAGGGATAAAAGTGCATTAAGTTTTAGGCATGTGGGGCCTACATAAAAGGGTTTGTTGACGCTTCTTTGAAAGAATATGATTTCTTCCTGGGGTTTTTCAGAAGCTAGGTAAATTTATTCTTAGGATTACCTTGTTAACAAAACAGTTTTAAATTAAATAAATGCATGGATCTTCATAAAATAATTTACAAAATGATCTGAGTCATTCTTTAGCATACATATACTTTTCTCCATAATGTTCTCATTGCACTGCTGTACAATACTTAAAACAAACCAATTTGTTCTCCATATCATGTTTTTGATTACATTCTGAACCAAAGGAACTCATTGAAGGAAATTTTCTTATGATTTGAAAACTCCATTAAAGTTTCATTTTTTACCCTGCTTGTAGAATTGATCCCCTTAGTCTGTCCAGTCTTGAGCAGGATCTCAAAGCAACTAACCCTGTTTTGCATTGTAAATCTTGCAATGATCTATAAATCCAAGCACCAAATTTCTTCTATTACTACTTGAGCTCCCACCATAACATTTTCTTATGTGTGCTTTGCACATTGGTACACCTGTTTCCAAAGTATGAGCCTATTTTCTTCTTACTCCATCTTGGTGATCAAGAAAAATGTGTCTCACTTTTGCTAAATCTATGAAAGACTTCAAAATTCTGCTCAGATTAAGTAAAAAAAATACATAGCTGACATGTAAATAACAAGTGATCCGCTTCCATGAGGAAGAGATGATGGAAACATTTTTGACCTGCTGTTTTATCCTCTTGTCTGTGAAGATTCTCAGTCATCCAGCTCATGGTTGTCCAAAGGTGCTTTTTTTAAAAGGCAACTGGACTTCGTTTTTTCAAGGAAAAGAACAAGTTGCCTTTTGAGAAACAGCACCTTTTGGATGTTTATCCTCTTCATAACATCTCAATTTTTTTACACCGCTCTGGAAGAACAATGATTGTATTTTTTTTCTTTGTCTTTCTCTGATATACAACCCATTTATAGTCAAAGCTGGTCATTATCACCATGTTTGCACACCTTCAGGATTTACTACTGTCATTGTAGAATCCCCTGTTTAAAGGAAGGGTAATAAAGGGGGAGACTACTAAGGACCATTTCTTTGAAACCCAGGTATGGAATTTGTTCTCTCTACCTAAGGTCAAAGTAAGCAAAGCATACAGCACAATGAAGGACAAGAGGGAACGTCATGTTCGTAAAAATAATAAAAACTAGAATAACAGACATGATTGGGTTCCATTGAAATCAGTGCATGATACAAACATACTATAAATAAAGCAAATAACAACTCCTGAAAGGAAATTAACTGGAGCATATATTTCTCTTGCTTGATAACAGTAATTATGTTCTGAGAGTGCTGCCAGCTGCAAATATGTAAGAATTAGGTGGCAAGAATATCTAGTGCTTGGTGTGTTTATTTATTTTTAGGTTTTGATGTTAGAATCACTGGCCTGTAGTAACTTAAATATAAATTAAGAATTCATGGAGACAGATTAATCCATAAAAGCTGCTATTTCGTGACATGAATTAGAACCAAACAAAGTCATTGAAGTAAATTTTTGTAGTGATATAATTCTGTGAAACAATTTATTTGTCTCATAGCATGGGCTCTAAAATCCAAATGCAGGTATGGTGATTTATATTAATGTAATGTAATATCCTGATGCTTCTCTTTTCCACTATAGTCCAAGGAGCATGTTTGAAAGAAATGATTATGAAATGAATCAATGTTGGTTGACCAGTGCCTTTAGGTTTCCTAGTTCCATTTTTAATGCCTTGTAGGAAGGTTTATGTATATGCTTTGTTTTTTAAGTAAGTTGCCGCTTTGCAAGCCAATGGTTTTATAGATCAGGCGAGGAATATTCTAAGAAACTATAGCCAGATATATAGTCAGATATAACTATTTAGCCAACTTGTAGATTTATTCCTATCACATTATGACGGTATTGCCCTCTCTAATAATTTCTACATTTCTTTTGAATTCCCTCATCATCACCCTAAGAAACTGTGGCTGTTTCTCAACATTATTCTCAGATGTGCCAAATCATCCTGAGACTTTTTTGCTTTTTTAAAGTCATAAAAGAAAGATGCAATATGAGAGGGTAATTTCCACATCTTTGTCTTCATCTTTGCTGTTACTAAAGCAGCATAAAATTTTTCCCACTTAAGTTATTTAAAACCTTTTTTCAGCCACCCTTGTTATGTGGCATAATCCTTGGTGGCTCACAAACAACAATAAAAGCATAAAAATGAACAGAAAAATTTATGGTAAATTCATATTTTATAAGTACAGTTATTGCACTACAACTATTGGATAATAATTGACATTATTTAAGACTGCTTAAAATTTTAAATTATTAATACTTCAATACATATGCAGTATCACCTCCATTTTCTTCTAAAACACAGTAAACAGAATGGAAATTATAACAAAATATGGGGAAATTAAGGGAAAACAGCAGACTGGGGTTTTACACTAGATTCCTTCATATCCACTATGCAGAAGTTTAACCCTTTTACCCTCTCAGCCTGCTACTTACATGAAATGTCCATCCTCCACATAACCTTGTCCTCCAGAATCATTTATCTCAACTGCTATTCCTTTTTATGTTCTATAATTCTATGCTTTAAAAAAGAAACAAAACTTCCCCTATTTACTCAAATTATACCACAGTATTGTTGTTTTAAAAAATCCTAAGTACAAAGATAGGGAGAAACCTTTTTATACAGTTCAAATATTGGATCTAGCATTAGACCTTAATCAGAAAAGATGTCTTGTGGTTTACACATATAAGAAATGTCCTTTTTAAAGACAATTTAATAGCTATATTTTAATTTATATTTAATTTTCTGTTACAGCAATCATTGCTATTATTTTGTATCATTCCTTAAACATTAGTAAATACATTTTGGTGATTGTGACTGCTCTAAACAATTGGTAGAAAAAACCCGTTATTACTTTATGCCTTAATTTGTCAAGAGAGTTAAACATCAGAGCCTTCTCTGATATTCTCTAGTATGAGGACTCGTCTTACGTCTTTATTTTCATTGGCCCTAGCACTGGAAAGAAGAAGCAGGAAAGTTTCTTATTTTTCTTCATTCTATTATATTACATGAAAAAGAATGAGTTTCAGGGCTGGAGCTCATACTTCAAAACAAGGCCCAGATTTACACCCCACATTTGTAAAGGACAAGCCCCTTTTTCTATCTTTATTGTATTTAAATGGATCTTGCTTCCAGATAAGCACCCGTAAATAGGCAGAGAAAGCATTAGCAAAAATGCTTGTGAAACTTTTTCTAAAATAGTATTGGAAGCAAAGCATCTTAATTTATGTCAAAGCATATGAACACACCACCCCAAGGCTTTAGTGCGATAATCTTCCATCTTTTAAAACTGCAACACCCTATACATCCACCATCCAAATTTTGACTCCCCCCCCCCCCCAGCAATGGCTTGTTTTCAAATCGATTTAAAAACGGAGGCAAAAATTACCATTAGCCGAATTGACTAGATGAAAAATGTGGGGACGTTTTTCGATCAACGTATTTAAGCAGAAAGCACAAAAATTGCTTTCTGTACTGCGAGAGTAAAGCTTGCTTTAGCTAATGAAAAATTTGATGGAAAATTACTGCTTATTCATTCACGAACTTGAGAACAGGGCTTGTGGTCTTTGAATCTGTGTAACATCTTCCATCCGCAGAGAGAAAAAATCGGGCGGGTGCAACTCTCCAAGCCGCAATGCTTTTTAAGGTTTTAAACCAAGGCTTTGTTTCCCATTTCATCATAAAAAGCCGACCGCGTTCAAAAACGTTTTTATTAGGGGCAAATAATAATAATCAGTCCCTGCCACTCTGAGACAGTGAAGGCGCGCGTCCTGCTCCCTCTACCGAAGCGCCGGAGAAACCGACGGAGTGGCTCGGGAGCACCTCGTGACCAGGGCGCGCGCGAGCGAAACTACCGAAGGGACTGAAGGCACCAGAGAAGGTTGGCCGAAGGGAGAAGCGCGCTGAGGAACGCCGATTGGAGGACAGCTATGTCCCGGAAACGGAAATGACATCCTGGAATGGCGCGGCCTTTTCCGCTCGGAGCGTGTGATAGAGGCAGAGGTGTGGGGCTGTCGTGGCCATGAGCGTACCGGCTTTTATCGATATCACGGAGGAAGATCAGGTCGGGAACCAGGCAGTTGTTTTCTGTCCTGATGTTGTTGGGTGCCTTGCATTTTTCATATCCGCCCCCTTCCCTCATTGCCCCAGGCCTTAGGAATGAATGTCTATGGAGACTCTCAGTCATCCAAGTCATGATCTGTCCCAAAGGTGCTTTTTTTCCAAGCGGCAACTGGACTTGCTTTGTTTTTCCTTGAAGACGTTTCGCTTCTCACCCAAGAAGCTTCTTCAATTCTGACAGAATGGGGAGAATGGAAGGATTTATATTCCTTGCAGTCATATTTTTCACTATTCCTTGGCAGTCATATGGAAGTGATTTTTCCCCTTGGAAAAAAGCACCTTTGAAACTTAGGAATGAATGTAAGACAGGACTGCAGTTCCGGCTTGTGTGACAGGCAGGCAGGCAGGCAGGGAGGGATATTTTGCTGATAAGTTTGCAGCAGGACGGGTCTACCTGCCGACCTATCCTGCTGGAGGATAACCGGTTAAGTTCCTTTTCTCCTGGGTCTTCTTGTCCCTCCCCTTTTTGCTTTGCACCGAGCTGCCTTGTAAAATGAAATCAATTATTCTTGCAGCTATTATATCCTAAATAATAGTCATATACTATTTCATATGCCCAAGATAATATGATAAAGGTTTAAAAAAGCTAAATATCAAAGAACTCAGCTGTGTAGTTTAAAATAGACAAATGGAAAATTCTCATGAAACCATCTTGTGCTTATGTAGGTATATAGATTTGTGCATGGTGCCAACAGCATTACTTTTCTTATATATGAAACCATGATCAACTGATCAGTTTGTCTCCCAGCCATGTTAACTTTAATTGATCATTTTGATAGACTATTTCAATTCTTTATGGTATAAACTTAAGTTCTAGTTACACTATTCTATGTATTGTAACAAATTATATTTTATATTAACCAAGTAATGATTAAAATTGTTAAGTTTTCTAAAGCTGCTGAGCATGTTCAGTTTTCACAGGCAATGTTCTTCTTTAAAAGGCTGCAGAACTTAGAGCTTATCTGAAATCCAAGGGAGCAGAGATCTCTGAAGAGAATTCAGAAGGTGGACTTCATATTGATTTAGCTCAGATTATTGAAGCATGTGATGTGTGCCTAAAAGACGATGACAAAGGTTTGTGCAGTACAGATGCTTTGGTAAACGTTTCAAAAATGAAAGAAATAGAAATGATGTAAAGATCAGGAACGTTACAAATTAATTGTATTTTCCATATAGTTTTTAGCCTAGTTCGGACATAAATGAACTTAACTCACTGGTGGATAACTTACAGTGGGAATTGAATAGAAGCTGAACCACATTGATATATTTTCCCATATCATGAGTAATTAAGGGTTATCCTTTACACGAGGGGGGAGAGGTGCATGGAGATTGAGAACTGCATTACATTTACAGGCAGAATTAGGTTTGGGAGAGACTTTCTGGACTATTTGGAAGTTTAAGGGGTTGGTGGGTGTTGTTATAGTTCAGTTATAGTTCTGACTCTTTCTGGAAGAGCACTTCTTGAATAATGGTGCTGACAAGCTCTTGTTCTTTTCTCTAATCAATATCAGAAATTAACAGTTCATAAACTAATATGACTAGCCTATGCTGGCCAAGCCACCTAAATTATATATGAGGTTGTCAGATTTATGTGAGGCTATTAAATTTATTTGCCTATTCGAGTGACAAAGATAAATCAATACTCCCAAGCTACATATCTGCAAGACAAGGAACTCTTTTCTAATTAATGTAAACTTTTGTTTTCCATATAGATGTTGAAAGTGTGATGAACAGTGTAGTATCTTTACTGCTTATTCTGGAACCTGATAAACAAGAGGCTTTGATTGAAAGTTTGAGTGAGAAACTAGTCAAATTTCGGGAAGGTGAACGGCCTTCACTCAGGCTTCAGCTGTAAGTGTCTTGTTTTGGAGAGAATAGTATGTTTTTCATTATATACAGAACAATTATCTCTGTAAAAGAAATCTCTAAGTCTTCTAAGACTACAAAGCTTTTTCATATTTCTGCATATGAGTAGCAAAATGGGAATAATATATCTATAAGGGTCAAGAAAAAAATCTGAGTATCACAGAATTCAGTGTAATGGTATAAAATGCTTGCTTTTAGTACACTTACAAATTTGGTGAAAATGGATTGTCCATTATTGTTTAGATTGAATAACCTCTTCCATGGGATGGAAAACAATACCCCTGCAAGATACACAGTCTACTGCAGCCTTCTTAAAGTAGCTTCCACCTGTGGTGCTATACGATACATTCCAACTGAACTGGAACAGGTAAGCAATTAGACTTAGGAGGTGAGGGCACGTTAACAAATACAAAATTACCAATTAAAATAGAGTTCCTAAAATTATTCTTAAAAAAGCATTAATTTGGATCCAGAGATGTTGATTCTCAGGAACAGGATCATATGCTGAGAGAACTGTTTAGGCAGTCCATCTTCCTGAAGATGGAGCTAAATAAGATTTTTATTAACTTCACCATCTTCCAGTGTTCCAGTGATGCTTTTAAAACACATTCCAGAGGATTAATGGAGTCTGGAACACTGTGGCAGTTGGAGATTAGAATAGGGTTGCTATATTTTTTACCATTGGGTCATATGCCTTTCCTGGGTAGAAATAAATCCAGTCTACTTCTTTGGTACTATTTCGGATCCAGATATTTTTCAATTGGAGTTTGGTTTTCTACTTTCAAATAATTATGTGTTGTAATACTATTTCTAGAAGAGTAAGTATAAAATTGTACAGGTCCTCTCTTAATGGCCATGTGTTCAGCATCTGTTCAAAACGCTGCACTGAACAAAGGGTACTTAGTCCTCTTAGTTGTGACTATCATAGCATCCTCATGATCATGTGATCGCTGTTTGGGCAACTGGCTTGCAGCATGCCATGGTCACATGATCATTTGTGACTTTCACTGCCAAACAAAATCAGCGGAGAAGCTGGCCAGAGGTTGCAAATGGCAATCACATGTCCATGGGATGCTGCAACCATGCAGGATTCCCCTAACAGTGGCAACTGGGCCTGCTTGAACCTTATCATAAGTCATATGACATCACACCTTATTACTGTCACTTAATGATGGAGTTCCTGTCCCCAATTATCATTGCTAAGCAAGGACCACATAGAAACCAGCTAATATGTGGTATCCCAGACTGACATTCTTATACCTTATTTTAGAAATATTTTCATTTGAAAAACCAGGCTATTGCAGGGGTCCCCAACCTATGGTCCCTCCCACTCGTGCTAGCGCCTGCGGCCCCATTTGCACATACGCATGGGTGCAAACGGGGATGCTAGCACGGGGTGGGTGTCTGCAGCCTGTTTGCGCATGCGCTGCTAGCCCGGGTGGTTTGCATGGCCCGTTTGTGCATGCACAAACGGGGCTGCTAGTGCTGCGCCAGTGTGTGTGGCTTTATGTGTGCGCATGCACACACACCAGTTTTGAAGCTGCTCTCCTTCCCTCCGGTCCTCGAGCCCGGAAAGGTTGGCGACCTCTGGGCTATTGGATAATGTTGCTCAACAGTCAAAACATACTTTTTATCTTAAATATTTTATATAGGTTCGAAAATGGATTTCAGATTGGAATCTTAACACGGAGAAAAAACATACCCTTCTTAGATTGCTATATGATGTTTTAGTGGATTGCAAGAAGAGGTAAGAAAAACTGCATCTATCAATTTTTGAAATATGTGTTGAATCAACAGTTAAATATATGTAGAAAAAGCCTCTTAAACAATTTACCTTTGTCATGAGTAATTTAATTCCTGTTGAATTCATTGAGTCTATAATTAATATGTTTTATTGCATTTGGGATATCTTGGACTTCTTCCATTTTGAACTAAACTCTTCTGGAAAATGCTAAATCCCTCCCAGAATGGCATGGTCTAGGAAAATATTCAGCAGGACACAGAGAGGGAATGGAATGCTCTGGATCATTGTTCTGGTAAAGGAGTTTTTGGCCTAGTCATAGGATTGACTCCAAACTACTTTAACTTCTTTATTTAAAGAGATTGAGCCAATCTGAATATTCAGGAAATGTGGTTGTTAAAAACAGATGGATAGGATTGAGGGGCAGATAACAGAATAGTTGAAAGTAATTTTCTTACTAATGATGAATTTAAAAGTTAGATTGCAAGCTATTAGGCTTTCAGGATTAGAATGAATGGTAATTTCCACATACCATCTATGGGTTAGGGAAGAGGAAAATTTCCTCGTTTTGACCTCTTCTAATCTTTATTTTTCTAAGGAAAAAATCTTTTCTCCTTCAGCAAGAGAAGGCAGAGAAATCCCTTGATGGATTTGATTTTTTATTTTCTTGTTAGATGATTGATACATTAAATATTCTTTGATTCCCCATTCCTAAAGTGATACTGGAGTTATTTGTGCTAAATCAATGGAAACACAATAGTCATCGTGTTATACCTAGTGATCATCCTTTTCTGTTGATGATTTTTTTGTATTTACATGATAGTAATGCTAATGGTTTTCCTTTTCTCACTGTGAAAATAAATTTCCAATAAATTTAGACAACATAAGATCCGTTCATGTTCTTTTGCAGAAAACTATTTAATGAGCCTTTTCTTCGAAGCAAATTTAATGGTAATAGTGATTGATTGTTACAAGATCTGAAATTAGATTCTTGAGAATATAGTAAGAGTCTCTAGGGATATTAAAATATTAAACTATATAACAGCAATTCAACATGGTGGAAGCAGATTTCCCCTCTATAACATACTCTAGGGCAGTGATGGCAAACCTTTTAGAGACCGAGTGCCCAAACTGCAACCCAAAACCCATTTATTTATCGCCAGGTGCCAGGTGGGACGTGGCCCACTGGGTGGGCGTGGCTGTGGTGGTCATGGCAGACTGGGTGGGTGTGGCCAAAGTGGGTGTGGTCACCTTGATGTTGCTCGTGGGGAGGGACGCCTGTGGGCAGGCTTGGGGGAGATCCAGGGGGTCTCTGGCAGGTGGGGTGGTGGGCAGGAGGCTCATCCTGCGGGGTGAGGTGAGGCAGGGTGGGGATACCATTGCTACGGGGCAAGGTGAGGCAGGGGCCAGGGCAAATGCTACCTGACACCATCGGCCCCCGCACACAGAGGCCAGCAAACACATGGGGGCCGCTGGTGTCTGTCAGCAGCCACAGCCTGACAGCTCCTCGACCAGCGTACTCTGGGGCTCCACAGCCCACCGCCAGCAGTTCAGAGAAGCCACCTCTGAGCTGGACAGCTGGCCGACAGGTGAGGAGGTGATGCAGTGGGTCGTGCCCGGGAAAAGGAGAGCATGTGAGGCCAGGAAGGACGGGACGGGGGAGGGAAACCAGCCGTGCCAGGATGCATCTGGCCACGTGGGACCTCGGGCGGCTGGTTGAAGAGGGACGGTTGCCATCTCTGGGGCATGGCACGCGTGCCCACAAAGAGGGCTCTGAGTGCCGCCTCTGGCACCCGTGCCATAGGTTCGCCACCACTGCTCTAGGGGCACACATGGAAATTCATTCTGGATTTTTGGATGTTTCCCCTTATTGAGTTTAGTGGATGCATGGAAGGATGGATGGATGAATGGATAATAAATTTTGACCTTGAATGATTATTTTAACAGTTCTATCTTGGATCTCCCTCTGTCCCCGTCCCCCCCCCCCAAAAAAAAACAGAACAAGCTAATGTAGGAACATGGCTGTTGGCCTTGCAGTCTCAGCCAATCAAATATAAATTAAAGTTAGATCAAATTATATTTGTAAATTTGTGAAGGTTTATCATTAAACCTTTGGCCCAAGTGATCACTCAAAGTATGTTTTAACGTATGAGAAGTTTGACTGTGTAGAATTCTTCCAAAGGTTACAGTATCACCCAGCACTGCCGGTCTTATGAACAACCTCTTGACATTTTGAGGAATGGCACCTGGCACCGCACTGCCCCTGAAGTCCGTATGGACCTGATAATGTTGTGGTATTATAAAGGCTTAAAGGCCTAGACATTTCAGTAGACCATGGGGGGTGGTTTCTTATAATACTACTCTATAAATATTCTGTATTATTTTTGTGACTCATTGCATGATTTTCTCTGGTGTGAATGTTTAGTTATTTGATTGTCACATATTATTACTTTCCCTCCCTTTTCTTAGATTGATGTTTTAACTTTAGTTAAGGAACACTGTACACAGTTGCTAGCTGTTCACCTTCTTGAGTTTATCTTTTCTGCCCCTCCAAAAAGGAATTGAAAAGATTTTAGACAAACCTTAGCATTTACTTTGCTTCTTCGTGATTATATACAGGTGTGCTTTAGCATTTTCTATCTACGAGGGCTTCCTATAACCAGCCAATTTTCCTTCCATCAGCTTAAGATTACTATATAATTACTGTATAAAATTAATTATGGAAATACATTTTAAGAAGAAAATTGAGACCGAAAAACTACACTGTGCTTCTTTATCCTTATGTTCCACATCAAAATTGTAACTTTCCATGCACTTTACATTAAAATAATAACTGTATAATTTTATATATAACTTTATGCAATGGTTTTCAAAAGAAGTGTTTTTTTTATTCCAGCAATGACACTGCAGCAAAAGTCATGGTAGAATTGCTGGGAAGTTACACAGAAGATAATGCATCTCAGGCTAGAGTTGATGCTCACAGGTAATGTAATGTAATATGATTTTTTTTTCATGGAGTATTTCATTTTTTTGTTGAGGAGTATTGTCAGTATCCATGGCAAAAAAGGCAACAAATAACTTTACTTCCTCTGCTTCTTTGTAAAGCTGAATTTAACATATGGCAAAAAGAGATGCACCTAAAACATTTTATGAATGGGAAAAGGACATATGTGCACATGTGTAAAAAAGGCAGGGGCCATATTGTTACTACTATTTTAATAATGTAGATTTCAAGCATTTAGAAAGTAGGCAATAGGAAATATTTTTTTTACAAGGATATGTTATATAATCTTCCAAAACATGGAAGAGGATTTCAATTGGAGTACACATCTGTCACAGAGGTGAATTCATTTCTTGACTAAAGCTGTTGAGTTTCTTGCAAAAGAAAGCTAAAATAAAACTCAAGATCTGTCTACTTCAGATGCTTTGTACAGAGAAAGGATTATTTTATTCAGAGAAAAATAATATTTTTTCAGAGAAAGCATTATTTTTCTTCATTGTTCCCTATTTCTTTTTTCTATTAAGTTGTATTGTTAGAAAGATTTTAATCTATGAATTATTACAGAAATATGTTCTGCTAAATAGTAAGATAAAGTAATCCAATGGTAGAATAAAATTGTGTATGTCCATTTTGCTTTTTGTTTAGGTGCATTGTCCGTGCACTAAAGGATCCAAATACCTTTCTTTTTGATCATCTTCTTGCTTTAAAGCCAGTCAAATTTTTGGAAGGAGAACTTATCCATGATGTAAGTATTATTAAAAAATATAAAACTGGTATAATACAACATGAGATATTCTACCCACGTTATTTCAATGATTTATGTCCACTTGTTATGAATTCGGTCAGTTTTTAATGGTTGTATTAAACTACATCCCAGTGTACTGTAAACAAGCAAGAATATTATGAATGCTTCTTATTGTTTTCAACTTCTCAACATTTCACATATTATGGTTAATGTGAATAACGCTTAGCTTCAAATAGTCCAATTTTAAGTTACTGAAGAAAGTAACTTGCTTAAATTGATTGTAGATAAGTATAACCAACATTGTCTAAACAAGGGAAACTCCACTTAATGAAAGAGAAAACAGCCCAGGAAGGAAAGAGGGATGTAATAATCTAACCATGGTTTGTTTCTGCTCATGCATGTCATGCTAAATCTCAGCAGGAAAATCTGAGCCCTATCTACTTGTATTTTTATTTTATATTTTTTTATTTATGGGACTTATATGGCTACCTATCTTATACAATAACGCTTGTGACTCAAAGCAATCCATAAAATGTAGTTAAAAATAAAGGTACCCTTCCCTTCAGGTGCCAGACTAAACATTCTCACAGCTCAACCCCTTATCCTAGCCCAATACTTGGGGGATGAGCCAGATGGTCATAGCCCTCCAGAAGATTAAAAGGATAGAGATCCTTCTGATTCCCAGTGGGAGGCTCTTTCAAAGAACTGGAGTGACCACAGTGAAGACTTATGGTTTTTAGTGTACTTAATTAAATAATCAATTCCTCCCCCCCAAAAAAAATCCCAGCAAAAAACTGCCTCTTTGGTGAGCTCAGTACATAGCTACCACGATGCCTATAACGATGTTAAAAGTATTGCTTTTATTTGTGTGTGTTTGTATGTGAATATGTGTTGGGGGAATGAACAATTTTGATTGCCTCAGGAAGCAACCTCTGTTTTTTTTAACCTCTCAAATCAACCTTTCAGACCTTGTATCTAGGATTATACAGTTTTTGAACTTGAAGTTCATATAAGTGAATCAATTTTAATTACAACTGCATAGGAGGTTTTTGTTATTGTGGTCCATTAAATCAAATGTGACTACATGAATAAGTTCTTGATTATTATTTTTTTAACATTTTTGGAAGTGTTTTTCCAATACTGCTCAGGGTTGTGAGAAAGTACCTGAGCTAAAATTACTCAGCTAGCTTTTATGCCTAAGGCAGGACTAGAACTCAAGTCTCCTGGCTTCGAATCGAGCACCTTTAATTACGCCACCCAATATATGAGGCTATCTTGCATCAACTCAGAGAGTGGATCGTTTTGCCTGGTATCATTAATGCTAAACAGTAAGAGATTGACACTGCCACGTTGAACACATGCTGGCATTTTCTGCATAAAGCACAGGATTGCTTTACAATGCACTAAATCATTGCACTAACCCCTGATTTAGTAATGTCCTCCAGTCATAGTGGTCATGTAAAATTAGTGAATTAGGTATTGAGAAAATCAAAGTGTGTTAATGTTTGTGTCCAAAGAATATTGTTTGGAACTATTGGATTAAATAAACTTTAGTTGGGTTCATTAAGGCAATTTTTGTGCCTTTCTGAAGCCCCCAAAAGATCTAGGGAGCCGCACATTATCCACACTTCTGAATGAAATGTTTGTGAAATGTCTATTAAATTAAATTTGGTTTTATTTTCAAATGTATTAGCCTTATTGAGAATTTCTTTTTTTGTAGCTTTTGACCATTTTTGTAAGTGCCAGGTTAGCATCCTATGTCCGTTTTTATCAAAACAACAAGGACTTCATTGACTCTCTTGGTAAGAATTTTTTTATTATCCTCCTTCTATTTACTTCTTAAATCTGTGTTGTTATTATGAAGTTAACCTATCCCAGCCTATTCAGGAAAGAGTGTTAAGAATGGGATACTTCACTTTATTCTGCAGTAGGCTGCCATAACTTCTGTTTGCAGAGGAATTGTTTCACTTCTGTTTTCATCAGTAAGACCTATGACCCAGCTATCTTCCTGTAATCATGTATATTACAGCTAACTAGCAAAATAAGACTCAGATGCATCACTGAATATACTACTTTTAGCTTCCTCACAGGTGTGATTTACCTTTATTTCTTATTTTTCAATTGCAGAATGTCCAAAACTCTTATCAAAATGAAAATCTGGCTTAACAATTGCTTACTTGGTATTCTCCTTGTATATCAAATGTTAGAATTGGGATTTCATTTTTTGTATATCTGTGCCACATATTGCAGTAATAAACTATACTAAACCCCCCTAAAATATTAGTTGGGATCATTCAAAGTAAACAGGCATATAAAGAAATGAATCTGCCTTTCTATAGACTATAGATAGTTTGAAAACTTTGTAAAGGAACTCAAATTACATGTCCTAGATCACAGGTTCCCAAATTCATGGCCTTCAAATACTGTATATTTAATCTACAATTACAGCACCTAAAAATCCAGGCATTGTTCTTCGGAAGTGATCAGGTTTAGGATAGTTATTATTCACAGCGGGTGGAATTGGTTCCCCCCTCCCAAATGTTCATTGTTACTAAGAATTTCTTTTAACATAGTCTTGGGGTTTAGTGCTGGTTACAAGCTATCCTACCCTGTCTTTTGTGTGCAAACATTGTTTAAGAAACCATTAAGGTACTAAAGTACAGTAAAATTAAATACTTGTAAGTGTTCTTATGCAAGCTTAAGCTTTTTCGAATGTATTAAAACCTATCAAACCACATTCTATCACAGTTAATATGTTTCATAGGATGAAGCTTTGTGATGGAATGTTAATGTCAGCACCCTCTTTATTTATACACCATGGAAAGAAAAGGAGTAGTAATTAACACTTTGACACTCCCCCATTGGTGTGTAATTGACTGTTTCAAAGGAGCACTGGTTCATAAGTAATTGCATGCATGAAAATTACTTTTTCTGTATTGCAGCATTTTAGGACAAGGGTCAGCGACAAAGCAAAAATTGTTCAGTGATGCAGTCTTTTATATTACTGCATTACAATTTAGGGATACTAGTATTGAATAAATATTTTCATAAAATCAGGGTTTAATATTTTTGTGGGTTTTAAGTCTCTAGAATACAATTTGTTTCCAGTGGATGAAAAAATGTAGTTCTAAAGCAGTTAATGAATACAACAGAATTTTTTAAATAAGTTTGTACTGTGTCCACTTGAAGACATTGGGTTGGATCCGCACATTTGCCCTTCAATAGTGTTGTTGACTTTGGAGGAGACAAAGTAGAATAGTGACTTTTGCAGATCTATCCTGGCTATGGTCCATTTTTCTCCAAAAGTTTGAGATCTCCAGAAGCACTAAAGATGGCAATGAGGGCTCAGGTAGAGAAGTTGGCCAAATGTAATATCATCTCCTTCCTATATTAAAAGAAGCCTCTGCTAGATCTGTACAGTAGACCAAACTGAGATAAGTATATTAAGCTTATATAATAAACTTAGCTTATTTATTTATACACTAAACTGAACCAGTTACCTTTATACATTAGTAATAAATAAGGCTGCATATGCTCTTTTGAAATATTAAGATACAGGGAATTGCACAGAATGCATCTGATACCTCTTTTCTTGTCAATTCATTTAACCCAACTACCATTATTAATTCAACTGGTATGTGAAGAATTCCATAAAGGATTAAGATACTTTTAATATTTTTAAGCTTAAAAATTATTTTTCCTCCTCTTTTACTTGCTCCTCTCCCCTTGTTTCAAAATTATTAACAAGCCACATGAAGCTATAAAATCTGTTCTGGAAAGGCTCCCACAGGTGGCACCTGTTTGTTACAATGCATTGCCTTATTAATGTTGACAGGTTAGGCCAACAGTTGTATTATCTTGTGTCAACTGTGAATCACCCTAACATGTTCACATTTGAATCTCATCATACAGACAAGAGGCAACCTTTTTACTTTTAAAGGGGTAATTAATGCTTCATTTGCATTTGTTAATTAGAGTTTATGCACAACTAATTGATTTTTGGTGCTTGTAGATTTCTATTAAGCCCAGTTAACTGTAGTTTCTGAATCACCCTGTTTGGTTGAGTTATGATGATCACATTTTTGTTGAATCTGTGCCAGATAAATAGTCTGCATCATAATTATTGCTAATTAATGCAGCATTGGGTCTGGTAGTAATGTACTTACTGCTCTTATATTAATATAACAATGTTATTAATTCAAATATAAATATTTGTTCTGCATTTGGATTTGCTTTGGCAATTTCTAAAATATAATTGTATGTATTGTTACAATAGTTTTATTCAGTTGCAAATTGATAGAAAAAAATTGACATATAAAAGTTATATCCAACTATAACTTTCAAATAGTGGAATGGCTTTCCTGTACAATTCCGTATACAAGACAAATTGGTTTCCTATTTGGGAGGGCTGAAAAGGAAGATCTATTAACACAAGCAGGTCTTCTTTGATGCTGGATGAGGCATAGAAATGTACTTACCGTATACTTGATATTTCATGTATTAATTCATAAATCAAATATTTATCTAAGTTCTCTCAATGCTCAGAGAAGCAACCTAGATTTCCTGACAGTTAGAACAATTAACCAGTGGGACGACCTGCCTCCAGAAGCGGTGAATGCTCCAACACTGGAAGTTTTTAAGAAGAGACTGGACAGCCATTTGTCCAAAATGGTATAGGGTTTCCTGCCTGAGCAGGGGGTTGGACTAGATGACCTCCAAGGTCCCTTCCAACTTTATCATATATATATATATATATTTCAGCAAAACACTTTCTTCTCTCATGTAACACTATTTTCTAGCTTCTTTACCCTACGTATTGCATTAGCACGTTGTCACTGCTTTTTTAAATATCTCCATCTCTGATCTGATTTCATTTTCTACCCTAATGCAATTTCTTCGCTATACTTTGTAATTACTAGTTTTTCATCTCTTCAAATCAAAAATATCGGCACTCCCATTTTTTGTTCTGCTTTTTTCCTTATTTTCCCTATTCAAATCTTTTCTCGTTTCATTTTTTTTTTTGTAAGATTACTATCTTTCAGTAATTTAATTGGATCTAATCAATGAGTAATATTTTCATGGCATAAAAATAACCCTGATAAGGGATATTTATGCAGCAGTTCTCAAGGCTACTTTGGACAAGAGAAAAATAATAGGCGATCCTATTTTTCCTAACTTTCCTTGAGATTTTTCTTTGCCTGCCCTATATTTTGAGGAACTTTATATTTTGAGGGTCTACCAGTGCTCTGGCAGGGTTGTATAAGCATTAAATTGGGACTCAAATTGGCAGAGGTGCTCGCTGTATTAGAATTCCAAGAGCATTATAACAGTGTTAAAATAGTGCTTACATTTTGTATGCATTGGTGTGTTAGTACTGTGGTGTTTCATGAATCTCTGCAATTTATGAAAAGAATCTTTTAAAAACTGATTTTTTCCCTAAATCGTGTTATAAGAAAATCATTTGTCAGAGTCTACACGGAAGTAATTACATCTCAATATTCTCTAACATAGGTCTGTTGCATGAACAGAACATGGCAAAAATGAGATTGCTTACCTTCATGGGAATGGCAGTAGAAAATAAGGAAGTTTCATTTGACACCATGCAACAGGAACTTCAGATAGGAGCTGATGATGTTGAAGCATTTGTTATTGATGGTAAGGTAATTTGTTAAAGTAGTATAATTCACTTCTGTTGAACATTTATCAGTTGTATGAGCATGCCGAATATAGTTAATTTTTGTTAAAATATGTATTTTATGGCAGAATGTATAGAAATTTTTTAAAAATGCACATTGTATTTATTTTAAATAAATTAATGTATAAAATGCTTCCTTGTAATAATCCATCCTGGATTGAAATAAACACACATTGAAAGAATACAGAGTACTACAAGGATATTTTTATAATTTTAAAAGGAATTCATTATTATATCTCATTCTGTTTTGTTTTATAGCTGTGAAAACAAAGATGGTGCATTGCAAACTTGATCAAACCCAGAGAAAAGTAATGGTCAGGTGAGTCCTTAGTCTTTTTCTGAACCCACATAATGCGGTCCTGACTATAGCACTTACACATATCTGCTTAATATTTTAACTAGAAGTAATATAATTCTTATCAGTTTCCTGTAGTTAAATAGTTGCTATTTATCATAATTTTATTAAAGTTCAGACTGAATGTAATTAGCTTATTTAATGAAAGAGTCCTATTTTCCAGCACATTTCATTTAATGGCCAAACAGTGGCAAGAATACTAATGAGTTCTGTATGCTGGTTTTTAACTGAAGGCTGCAGAATCCTAGGGTAGCTGATGCTTGCTAAGCAGAGTGAAAAGGTGTTTTTTTTTAATCTAGATTTCTATCTTGTATTTTCTAAGTAGGTATGTATGAAAAGTGTAAGATTTTTGTTACTTCATTATTTTTTTACAATTCTTTAGTCACAGCACATATCGGACCTTTGGAAAACAGCAGTGGCAGCAGTTATATGACACCCTGAACTTCTGGAAACAAAATTTAAATCAAGTGAAAAACAGTCTTCTTACTTTGTCAGATACTTGATTCTTCATTGATTTATCTCATTGAAAATGGATGACAATAAACCATTCGGCTTAATTCTGTGGATTTCTTTATTGACGTACTAAACAACAGTTGGATTTTAATGCATTACATGGTCTTGCAAATTTGTTTAAATGTAGCAGCAGAAGTAATAAAATCCATTTTTATAATCTTAATAATACCTACTGTGATGTAAAATGGGAGACAAAAAAGTAGCAGGTTGACTTAATAAATAAATAAATCCGCTGGTGCTGTTATCTAGTCTGGTAATGAAACATTCCAGAACTAAATGAAAACAAGCTCAGAGAGCAAACCACTGCCAAAATCTAAAACCCGAGCTACAAGTATTTTCTATTATTTCAATAACTAATTTTTTCTAAAATAATAATGTTCTGTAGTATCTAGAGGTCATTTCTAAGTTTGGAAAACTCCAAAGATACTGCATTAGGATTCTGAACTATGAAAATAGAGATTAGCTTGACAACTAATTTACATTTAGTACCCTCATTTTGATTGCACTCATTTCCCCCTAATGATTAGCAGTGAAAAAGAAAAGTTTTAAAAGAAACAATGTACACATATCCCCCAATAGTCAATCCCCACTTGGGGAATAGAGAAAAAAGGATTTTTGTGATTATCAGAGCAGTTCAACTTTTCTCATTTCACAAGAGGTTATTTTTAGCACTGAATGTAACAGAAGCATGAGAACAGCCAAAGACATGCATTTAGGAACAATTACATTTCCATTTTTCCTGATATTGCTGTTTTTTCCAAATATTCATACTTTCTCTTTCTGGACTGGCAGAGCTTTTCTAAATACAATAAGTTTTCAGTTTTACTTATTTGGGTGTTCATGAAGACATTTTGTGAATTCCCATCTTCAATGCTATGTAAGCTCCCTTTTACAGTAGCTGTATTGACTTCAGAGAGCAGAAGCTGTATTGACTTCATTTGCGGCTGTGACAGAATCTCTGTTGTGGCCTAAAATGTAAATATACAATATTAGAAATCCTTTTCTATGCCTGATTGCTCTGCGGTGTATCTAAAGGACAGCCATACATTTTTCTTTAAGTATTTTTATATATTAGGAAAAAATAAGCTAGAATTTCTGATACTTATTTGGGTGTATTATACTGTAATATAACTGTACCTCAGGCATGTCCCTGATGCAGTTTATAAAAGGTAATTAAACTGACTTCTGAATTATTGTTGGACTAGGTTTTCAAACACTACCCTATTTATAGTAATTTAAGATTATTGTGTCTATTCATATCAGAAACACCTTCGAATTATAAACAACTTTCAACACTGAGCAAATAAGAAATGAATAAAATAGCACATACAGCACATGTAAAAATATGTAGGATTAAAACTAAATGATATTTGCCCAGTATCAGCGACAGCATTTTCTCTCACCAGCATGAGAACTTTCTCTACCCATTAAGTTGTGTCTGACATTGAACATTCTTACATAACTTTTCTTTGGGGTATAGAATAGAAAATGGATAAGCTGAAAGAGATGATATAGGTCATCTGGTGAAACCCTCCTGCTTAATACTGGAAACGATTGAATCATCTCCAAAAGATAGCTACCCAAACCTTATTTAAAGCATGGAGAAACCCCCAATGTTCCTGGCAGATTGTTTTACTGCTTAACAGTTCTTGCCATCAAGAAAATTCTACCAAATCTCGTAACTTCAGTATGAACATTTTCTTATTTCCCACAGGAAAAAGTCATTGCTATCATCTGCAAAGGAAACCCTTTCAAATATCTATAGATCATGATCATGTCTGCCTGCAGTCTTTTCTTTGGAAAGCTAAACATGCCCAGCTCTTTTAATGCACAGGACTTGGTTTCCAGACTCTATATCATTCTGGTAGCTTTCCTCAGAACTTCCTTCAGCTTTTTCATGTCCCTTTTTAAAATGCAGTGCACAATGCTGGCCATGATGGTGCTATTACTTTTATGATCCTTATGCAGTATTTTTTCTAATGTAGGCCAAGATGATACAAGTTTTGTATAGATCTTCACTGCTTATTCCTGTTCAGCTGATGATCATCACACTAGTCTTCCTTGATTCTTCTCATACATTACCACCATACTAGGTCTTCCCAATCCTCAATTATGGAAGAAGCAACAGAAGCAGGAACATACAAAGTTGAATATTCTAGGAAATTCAGGAACCCAATCTTGAGTGTGGCTGCAATACACAAGCCTGTTGAACTCATTTTGAATTGTAATTTTGTGATGATGTTTTTGCTCCTCTAACTCGCCTTAAAGGGTTGATTAGAGTTTTGTGACTTTCTGCTACTATAATGGCAGGTGGGGGTGCCTTTGCATCCTACAATAATGTAATAGCAATTGAAAGAGACTCAGGCTATTCAAAAATGTGAGGAGGGCTGCATGAAAATTGCAGTTATATAACTGCATTATGTTTTTTATATATAGTATTCTTTGAATACAAATGATATTGAATTCATTTGCATGTTACAGTTTTCTTGCTGTAATTTTCTTTGGAGTTCTGATATACAGTATTCAAAATGTACTTTTGGTTAACTGCAAGTATATAATTTTATATCTTTGATTTCCTGTTTTTGATTTATTTCAAGGAGATGATTAATATAAATAGCAGTATGCAAAATGTTTTTGAATTCAAACTCTCAAATGCTCAAAGCATTGCTTTGAGTTCAAACAAATTCAAACTTTACCATAGGTTTTCTGATGCTGTTTCATGTATTCTGAAACTTGAACCAGGACCAGGAGAATAACATGCCTCTGAGAGGGTAGAGCAATCTGATTTTAGTTTAGAATATTATGAAATTTGAAATAGTTGGTTAAGGCATCAAAGGAGAAAGAAGAAGATTATGAGTTCTACTCCCACCTTTGCCATGAAAGTCAGCTGGATGACTTTGGGCCAGTCACACGTAAGTCCAACTCACCTCACGGGGTTGTTTGTGGGGGGGAAATAAGAGAAGGAAGGAGTATTGGATATGTTTGTTGCCTTGAGTTATTTGTAAAAATAAAAGGGGAGGGTACAAACAAACGATATAAATAGGAATCCCTCTTTAGTTGCTACTAACTTACAGAAGTATACCCTAGTAAGTTTTTTTTTTTAAATGCCAAATTCTCATGACTTTCCCTTAGTCTAAAACCCAGTCCATCAACCAGCTTAATGTTGTTAGGTATTCCAGTTTTGAGGTTGTGTTTTCCTTTTCTCCCAACAATTTTTGCTATGGATACAAATTGCAATTGTGATCATTTTACTGCAGTCAGAGGTTAGGAAGTGCCTATATCCTTTAGCCACTGTAAGCGGCTGCAAGCCTGTTTTCTCTCCTCCGGTCATTCAGCTTGCCCTTCTTGGTCATTCTGGACCTATACAATGCCTGAGCTTTGCTTTCCACAGTGCTTCTTGGGTCTTAAGCATTGATTCCATGTAATCTGAAGCTTCATGCTCTTGAAAAAAAATTAGACCTGTTTGTTAAATATGAGTTTAGTTTCTTTTGAAAGTGTTCTGGCTATCTAGAAGTTTGATTTGAACCAGGTTCTGTTAGATGTTTGAACTTAATATTATTACCAGGAAGTATATTGCACATTTTTGGCAAACAGGGTTTTTATGTGGCCATACTTTTTATTATATTATTTTACACAAGAATAGCGTAGCTAATATCTGGGCAATGATCTTGGCACTATATTGATCTATGCCCTTTTCTTGTAAGATAACTACAATTTTCTCCATTCTGTTCCAACTCTAAAGAACGCTGTTGCTTAAACAGAAGCCTGCATAACATACTCAACATTACTTTTAGATTTAGCAATCAGACAATGAAAGTAGGGGGGGAAAGAAAATAAAGTCAGAGTGTTATAAGTTGTATTGTATCTAGTTCAGACTTACAAATTGCTTGTATCTGTAATAATAATTAGAAAAATAAACAGAAATACTGTATTCATATTTTTTTTACTTGAAAATTTTTTATGTAGACCTTGTCTTCAAATAAGCTGTCATCAATTTGATTTATATGCTGTGACTTTTCCCCCGCTGTTTTCTATCAACTTTAATTGTGAAAAATGTTGCCACATTTGCCCTCTTGATATTATTGTGGAGATCAAGTCAAGTCTTAAAGCATCAAGATGCATACAATTCTATACATAGCTCTGAAGTTAGCTCACCAAGGTCTGCTCTGCAATATTTTTAATTGACTTACGTGTTCTGTGGGAAAAAAAGGATCATAAAAACTGTTTGCTATTGCATTCCATTCTGCACTGGGATTTCTCTTGGGGATTGGATTAACAGTTCCAGTATTCAAAGAATCAGCAATTCTACTACTGCAAGTGGAAACTGATCAAGAAACAGGAAATAATAACAATTATGTTATTTTCATATAATTTTAAATTTACTGTATCTTTTTATTAAACTAAAAAAAATACCTTTTGGCATTATAAGATATAAAAAAAAAATAGTATCAAAACTTAGTTGTATACATCTTTTGCTCTCCTTGCTTAAAGAACTTAAAATAAACTACATACGTGTTACTTGATTATAGCAAAAAAAAATATAATTTGTCAAGCAATACTATCCATGTTTGTTCTGTTCCTCCCACATTCCAAATGTTTCTGGAGAAGGTAGGGGGAAATCCATTTAATAAATATCCAAAGAAAAACTTCATTGGATATTATATCAAGACTTTATTAGTAAGTAGTAGCTTTAAAAAGAATTTAGAGTTCAGACATTAACGGGCAGGTAGATACCACATTCAGACATCATTGAACTATACATTACTTCATAATTTTCTCCAGAAAACTTCCATCCATTTCTCCAGTTCTGTCTACTTAACCAAGTATTATTTAGAGTTAATAAAGTAAGACATAGAAAGAAGAGGGTAACAGCAAAAGAGGTGAATAAACCAAGTAGTAGAAGCCACAGAAATGATTAGAAAGAATAGAATAATTCACAAAGAGAAAAAACAAATTAGGCCAGCGGTCCCCAACCTTTTGGGCACCAGGGCCCAGTACCCTGGAGAGAGGTTTTTCTGTGGACTTGGAGTGGGCATGGTTTCATATGCTGTCTGCATCCTGTGGATGGAGCTTTGCTTGTTTGCGGGGACTGGTTTCTGACATGCCATGGACTGGTGCCAGTCCACAGACCGAGGGTTGGGGACCCTGAACTAGGCAACAAAATTTTCCAGCAAAGGTCTGCTGGATGCCATGAAAATAATTGTACCTTACAAGATCATCAGAGCTCATTGTCTTCTCTGAAGCTAGAACATTATTCTCTTACTAATTCTACAACATAGTCAAGTTAATCCATCTAATGTACTTCATAGTGGTTTTGCTAGCATACGATCAAACTCACTGAGTAAAAGACCATCACTCTACCAATACCTTATCCAATTTTTCCAGGAAATCCTTCGCATCACAAAGCCTTACATTAGACCACTGTCAAAAGTTCATTATATAATCCCTTCCCCATTGTTCAGATAGGCAGTATGTTCAACCTTTATGCACTCTGTTTGTTCCACCTGCTTCCTTGTTTTGCAGCAAACTCCTCCCTTCTCTCCAAATTCTGGCACACATTGTGGTTATGAATGGGTGTCAATGTATGACAGTTATTATTGTGGCTATATAATTTTTAAATAACTATTAGCATTTGAATATTTTCTTACCTGGTGTTTCTTGTCTTACATCACTATGCATGTTTATAATCTTATCAATTTTTCTTGAGCTCTGAGCAGTTTTCATTTCTTGGGAGAGAGGCCTTTCCTTCAAAGAGACAGGCATTATTTGAATTTCCTCTTGACGTTTTCTTGATAAATCTAAGTATTCTGTTTTTTCTTCCACAACTGGAAGGTTAAAGGATAGCCTTCTATTTCTGTTTATTAAATTTTCAGTTGTCTTCATGAGCAAAGAACATGATTGTTTTGTGCTTTCTTCCACTGTTATTTTCCTCATCATTGTATTCAGTGATTTTTCTCTTTCTTTTTCTTCATTAAAAAATTCAGTAAATTGCTCACTGTTGTCTTTGGAAGTATGGAAGTTTATCTGTTTATCTTTGGCAACTTCATTAATTTTCATGTCTCCAGTTTCAGATTCATGTATATCTTGAGAGTCCAGGAGCAAAACCTTTGTATTCACTTCTTTCAATTCGGAACTGTAGTTATCAAAGTGTTTGCTAGGCATTTCATGTACATCTGTAGCTGAATTTTCAGTACTTAAAGCTCTTCCCAGAAGTATATTATTAATGTTTTCATTAATATGAATATTTATACCTATATTCTTACTGGCAGATATATTATGTTTTGGTGATGTTTTTTCTGAATTACGAATATCATTGTACTTATCCAAGTCACCTGTGTTGATCGCTGGTAACAATATAGAATCCATTTCAGATTTCATATGGTTATTTGCAGTTTTCTCACAAGTAATTTTAATTTGTTCTTTAGGCTCTTCACTAATTCCTTTATTTGCCAAGTAATCTTCCTCGTGGATTGTATTGTTAATATATTCAGTACTCTCAGAAATGCCTTCATTTGCAACACCAGCACCCAGATGATCAATAGAATGTCCCAATTCTATAGTGGGATTAAAACAATCTAATTTCAACACTTTAAGAAAGTCTTAGGTTCTTTTACTAGCAACAACATCATAGAATAAAAATTGCCCAAGAGAATTATTTCTGCCTTTGCCTGCCTTTTATCAAGTAGGGTTTTTTTTTCCTCCTAGAACTGCCCTTTCTTCGTAATTAGCACTCCATGATTATAGGTCAGTTCTGGTATAATTAAATTGAACATATAAAGGGCTTTGCTTAAAACGATTTCCCTTTGGCTTTTCTTTTAAATGATCACCCTCATTCACACAATTAGCAACTCATTTTAAATCTGTTAAAATCTAGAATATATTATTAACAGTAAATTACTCAAAAATAAACTGCTTTTAAATATGTTTCACATAACATGGACACATGCAAAATGCTTTTCCCAAAAAATGGTAGCAACTCCTAGCAGCGGAAACTGCAAAAGAATATAAAATATTTTACAATTCATTAATGTATTTCTATTTCTATACATTTTGGTCATGCTTGGCTCCCGATGTACTAAAGGTTTTCTATCATCCAGAGGGAAACTCACCCTGGAAAGCCATAATGTTTAGAAGATAGAATATAAAAGCAGGAATAATGTCGCTCTATCTCTGTATACTTTGCTTTTTTCCAGAGGCAAGTAGTTTGAAGCATGGATATTCTCAGGAGCTTGTTTTTTCATCAGAATGACAAAAACAGCATTGTACGGCAAGCTTCACCCATATTGTATGTGCATGTGAAATGACTCTGAGTTGGAATATGTCTTTACCCCCCCTACAGAACCCCCCCCTCCTTCAGTTGTCATTTTGCAGGACCATGGAGGTATACCTCTGTGTCATGGTACCTGGGCCATTTTGTTGGTGATCACCTATAAAGCCCTATAAGGCTTGGGACTTTATTACTTGAATACATTCCAAGGATGGCCATCCTTGCAAAAGATAGTTGTCCCATAAGTTGACCAATGCTTTCTCTATATTACAAATTAAGTAATGGAAAAATTACCTTTCCAGCCATCACTCCACTTCCTCATTATTGTTTTTTTTTTATCAGTTAAAAACAACACATGAGAAGATGGGAAAGTATTCTACTACCTTGACTACAGATAAGTGGAAGGCAGAGTCAAAGTGCTGTGGGCCAAGACAAGGCAAGTATTCTTATCAACAAAAATCTGCCTGTTTTATACCTAGCTTCAATACATTACTCACAGCTTTTCCACCTCTATGTCAACTGAGCTGGAAGTTAATCAGATGCAGAAACACATAAACTTATGAGAACAAGTGACATTGTTCAGATGTGGAGGGGTGTTCAATGCTGGTGTTTCTGTTGGCATTGTAGAAAGGAGGAGGAGTAACTTTCTTCACATCTTTTTACCATATTGACTGATTATCAACATTGTATGTTTTAATTATGAATATTTATACCTTCAAAATATTCTGAATCCTTTTTCCCTATGTTTATACCAATGTCTATCTCCAGATTATTGTTTCTTCCATTTTCTTTTTGTTCATGTTCATTAAAATATTCCATTGTAGTTTGTGTATACTTATCATCTTTTTGGTCTTTAAGGATTTGATTTTCATTAGATATGTTTTTTACCTGGAGCAAAAAAAAAGAGTTTTGTTTTTGAAGATATGAAATTGAGAGACATATGATTTCCTTTGTAATAATTTTTAGCATTGAATTTACAAATGGAACAAAATAGTTCTAGAGTTCAAAAAAAAAAATTCTATTCCAAATGCCCCAAAGATGCTTTTTCCAAAAGGCAACTGGTCTTTCTTGTTTTTTGTTTGAAAACATTTCACTTCTTATCCAAGAAGTTTCTTCAGTTCTAACTGATTGGAGGGGAATAGAAGGATTTATGTTCTTTGCAGTTATCTAGTCGTTAGCATTCTGAGAGTCAGTTGTTAGTTCTCTGAGAGTCATTGAGGCCACTTGGGGGGTTTGTCTGTATTCTCAGAGTTACCTGGATCAGAGAGTATACATGTATGCAACCTTCTTGGGGTTGCTGAAAGGACTGCATTGTAAACAGGAGATAGGTGATGTCACATCACTTCCTCTCTGTTGGACTATTCAGTTTTAACACAGATGGCAACTTTGACACCTCTTTCAAACCAATGGTCCTCTCTGTCCAGATTGTGAATTTTGCTGTCTTCAAAAGAATGGCCCTTTTCTTTCAGATGCAGATGGACAACATGGCCTGGATGATTGAGAATCTCCACAGACATTCTATTCCAAATAGGAATGGTATTACTCCTTTACGCCCAGGCATACATTCCAACATATATACTAATAAACATAACGCAAGGGAAACAAATAGCAAGCAGTCAGGTATGCATTTAGATATACATTACCTGACCCTGAATAAATAGCAGAAAGCCCACTAAAATGTTTTCCCTCAGTTTATTTGAAATCTTTTAAGTGCACTTTTCACGTTCAGTTAAAAATTAAATTAGGCATATTACAGATTTTTATTACATGGGAGATAGTGAACTGAAAATTCTAATTCCCTTAATTTGACATGAAGCAGGAGGAAAGTAATGGATTAATAATAATAATAATTGTGGGGAGAAGAGATATTTTTTTAGTCACTTTAAGGGAAGAAGCCGAATAAAATTTGCACTTTTTGTTCCTAAACATTGTAAAAAATCATAGAAAGATCTTTATAATTCTTTAAGATTTTAAGTATTAAGTTTTAGACTATTAATTTTTATTGATTTCATAATAAATATTATGAAAGACATAAGTGGTTATGAATTTACTAATAACAGTTAAAATACAGTTGGGAATCATAAAATATATGGAAATCAGTGATGGACATTTTTGGATCTTACAGAAATACAGAAAAATACAGGTAGTCCTCGACTTATAATAGTTCATTTAGTAATCATTCAAAGTTACAACTGCACTTGAAAAAAGTGACTTATGACCATTTTTCGGACTTATGGCCCCCGTAGCATCCTCATGGTCACATGATTTACATTCGGTTGCTTGACAACTGACTCACAATAATGACGGTTGCAGAGTCCCAGAGTCATGTGACCCCTTTTACAACCTTCTGATAAGCAAAGTCAATGGGGAAAACAGATTCAGTTAACAACCGTGTTACTAATTTAACTGCAGTGATTCACTTAACAATTGTGGCAAGAAAAGTCATAAAACTCACTTAACAAATTTCTCACTTAACAACACAAATTTGGGGCTCAGTTGTGGTTGTATAGTATCCTAAAGATAAAGGTTTCCCCTGTCCAGTCGTTTCCGCCTCTGGGAAGCAGTGCTCATCTCCATTTCTTAGCTGAGAGAGCCAGACTTGTCCGAAGACTTTTCTGTGGTCATGTGGCCAGCATGACTATACCCCGAGGCACACAGAACGCTGTTACCTTCCAACCGAAGTGATACCTATTTATCTACTTGCATTTGCCTTCTTTCGAACAGCTAGGTGGGCAAGAACTGGGGAGCTCACCCTGTTGGGATCTCACCCTGTTGCACGGCATTCTGGTCTTGCACCTGGGCTGTTAGCTTTCCAGCTGACAAGCTCTGCATCTTTACCCGCTGAGCCACCTTGCCCGGCCCACCCCACATAGTGTCCTACTGTAGCAAAAATAATATTTCTTTGCCCTTTGGAAGGCTTCAATGGAACATATAAATGAATTATAATATAATTTGTAAATTTTGATTGTTTTCAAATAAAATTAAACGTCAGCTATATTTAAACCAAGAGCATTCTAAATTCATGGCACATATAGTACTACTAACCATTTTTTAAAAAGATTAATATTATAGGACGTGATAGCAATCTGCACATATTTTTTTAATATTTTTGTATCTGAGGAAAAATTTTCAGAAAACAATTGTGAAATTATCATTAGGATTGTGCATGCTAAAAAAAAATAATTCAGCACAAAGCACTGCACCTCTCTGCTATTAATTAAAGCAACCCCTCTTCACCAGCCTGGAAAAAAAAGTCTCGGCTTTAACATTTGTATTATCTTTAATGAGTTGACTCCTTAAAACAGCTAAATCTTTTCTAGCATTCTACAAAAATCTGGAAAAACACCATCTGCTTAAGGAACAAGACCAAAGCACTTCTTCCAAACAATTTCTAAACCTTGCACAACCCAACTAATCACACAGGAAGTGTTACTGGATGATTACTGTAGATGAAATGCATTAAGTAAATGTGGGGAATGTATTAAGTAGTGTTGTAGAATATAGACTATTGTTTACTATACTTTGCTACTCTTATTGATACGTCTTCTTTTGTTCAAGAAATAGTCTAAATAATTTATTGGCAGTTACTGTGTTTATCTTTATGTCTAGCATATTAAAAACTTACTCTTTCAAATTTAGTGATAACTAGAAGTATTTGCTTTGTAAGAGTATACAAAATAATCATGTTACCTAGAACACCGCTCATGATATTCTACTCCTCCAGTAAAATAAAGTTTTATTTAAATATAACTTTGAAAAAACCCAGTAGTGAGATATTCAAAAATTCAAA
The DNA here is from genome assembly GCA_023970755.1 of Azemiops feae. Taxonomy (NCBI): domain Eukaryota; kingdom Metazoa; phylum Chordata; class Lepidosauria; order Squamata; family Viperidae; genus Azemiops; species Azemiops feae. The sequence goes on along the minus strand of JALGBA010000086.1, from coordinate 24,674 downwards.
CTCTCAAAAAGGCGAAAGATTTACACAATCTGAAGAGAAACCAGATTTATTTTATTTTATAGGTGTCAATATATTATTGCACCCATTACTCTCTGTCAATCCTGATTGTAACTGTTGTCTTTTATTTCCCTTTTTATTATTTTATGTTGCTTAGTCATTGACTGAATAAATAAATTTTAAAAAATTCTCAAAGTATTATTTGGAAGTTTTTAGTGTACCAACTGGATGGATCTTTTAAAGGCAAATATTTTTTGTCCTATTCTTATTTTTGTCATCTTCTCCTAGGCTTCTGAGTTTATTTGGAACATTTTGCTTAGTACTTGGTAACTCTGTTAATACAGTAGTATTTGATTAATAAACCAACCTCATTTTTCCAAGTTGCTTGTACTTTCTTATATTCATTCAGAAGACTAGCTAACTTTTGTTCATTTTATTTTGCATTCTCCCTTTGCATCTCATTATCTCTTTCAAGGATCTGCAATAAAATTAATTATCCAAAAAGTAATCAATACCACTTTAATGAATTTTGATGTGTTTTATGTTGCTTACCTTTTCTTATAACATGCAGAAAGTACCATACAGATCAGTGATAATGTGCTATCACAACAATAATTTTCATAAATTAATAGGAAAAAGCATATAGTTTAGCTAACCCAAAATAGGTTATAAAAAATAGCTATAAAGAGGTATAAGAATATTTGTCATTATTCAGTTTCACTGCATAAGTTTTAATGCACTGAGAAATATAAAATACAGACCTAAGAAATATGAAATGTAGCACATTCCCAACCATGGTTTATGAATATAAACACCATAATAAAAGCAGAATATACTTTTATTAATATTTTATTAAACAAATCAAATCTGAATTTGTTTTATTAATGTTGTATATTACTTAGATTTAAAATCTAATTATTTTAAGGATTGTGGAAAACAACACAACAGCTATTTTACTGAGTTATTTTTGTTTTGTTTATTCTCATTTGATTTTCCATTTAAATTAGTCCAATGAAGTAGGAAAAATGTCTAAAAGTAATAATATTTATTTATTTGTTCAATTACTTAACATAATATAGCAACAAAAATGTATTCTGAAGTAGAAGAATTTTCAATTGGTGCTCTTTTAAACTCATAACTTTACATGATCATTGAACAAGGGGTCAGTAAGGGAGGACTACGTGAAGAGGGTTTTTTTTTGCAGTTCACTACTTATATCCCATTAGAAATATATAATATTATTAATTTTATCTATCAAACATATTAAAGAAACATATCAGAATATTTATAAATGTGAACTGTAAATGTCTACTATACATAGTGAAAGTTTTTTTGGGGGGGATGAGAAAATATCACATAAACTACATAAGCATTGACACGAACTAAGTAAATGTTCCGTGTAAAACATATTTTTAAGCTTGAATTTCAGGAAGGGTTATTTCAATGAATGCTTCCAGAATGTGGCATAAAGTCAAAATATAATCTACGTTACAGGTAGTCCTTGACGTATGACCACAATTGAGTCCCAAATTTATGTTGCTAAATGAAACATTTTTAAAGTGAATTTTGCCCCATTTTATGACCTTTCCCTGCCACAGTTGTTCAGTGAATCACTGCAGTTGTTAAGTTAGCAACACGGTTGTTAAGTGAATGTGGCTTCCCCATTGATTTTGCTTGTCAGAAGGTTGTGAAAGGGGATCACATGACCCTGGGATACTGCATCAGTTGCATCTGAATTTTGATCACACGTCCATGGGGATGCTGCAACCGTCGTAAGTGGGAAAAATGGTCATAAGTTATTTTTTTCAATGGCATTGTAACTTTGAACAGTCACTTATAAGCTGAGGGCTACCTGTACTAGAGGAAATGTACTTGGGGAAATCTTAGAACAGTTTTGGAGAATACATGGTAGACTTCAGATGGAGAGAAAATTGACTCCCTCCTATTTCTGTTGACAGAAGCCATTCCATCAAGGGACGAACTCATTATATACTATCTGATGTAACCTTTGCAAAGCATCCTATAATCCTCATTTTAGAATACTTCATTTTAATTATTTAGAATGAATTGTGGGTCGTTGGTATACATTAATATAGAGTCAACATTTTACCTGATACTCTTCTCTTAGTTTATTCAACTCCACCTCAATTCTGTTATTTCTTTCAGTCTGTCTGCAGAGGAGTTGCTGCATATGTTGTAGAGAAGCCATAACCTCCTTGTTTAATAAAAAGAAAAGGTGTAATACTTCAGATTATAGGATTACTCTGTAAAGTTCCCTATGATGGAATCATTAAATGCATTTGTGAGGATATGTGCGTATGCATGTATATATGTGTAATGTTGACATCTTAAATTTTAATATATATTTTTAAGACATGTATGCATTCTATTTGTGCCAATTGTTAAATAGGAGTTTATAATCTCATAAGAGATTATGAACATGTTTATGAACATGTTTCATAAGAACATGTTGCTTACCTGTAACTGGTTCTTCAAGTGCCTAGCTTTACATTCACCTGTATTGATATTGTGCCTGCATAAAGCTATTGCCTGGAACCCTGCATGGCTTCCACTATCCTCATTTTTCTAAAATTCTAAAATTAGTGTGCAATTAATACAGAAAGAGTGGACTATATGAATATATACTAATGACCCACAATCATAGATAGGCATTCTTCTTCATCATGGTCTCTGTGCATCACATGTATAGATAATTAGCAAATTTATTTAAAAGATTAAGGAAGTGTTTTTATTATGTCAACACAGAGAAAAAAATCATTCAAAAGATGCACTGTCTGGGCTTGAATACATATGATATAATATCTGAGAAAATGTGTGACCAAAACTGTGTGGATGCAGAAAAACAGTGTGTGACCCAATTAAGACAGATCAAAGGAATAGCATACAACAGTGATTTAATTCATGTGTACCCAAAAATATCATACATACACATTTATCTATATTTAGACAAACACACATGCACACTAGTCTTTAGCCCCTTCCTGTTCTGCTGTAAAGAGAGGAAATAATTCAATCCCTGTGACAATTAATTCCACAATATGGGCCCCACAATTGGGAAAGCAGAATTGATAACTTATGTGAAACATAACCTGTTTCTCTTCTTTAAGTCTTGCAATTTCTTCAGTGATTTTTCCATTTAAATCTACTTCCTATAAATAAAATAAGCACATTGAAATCAATTCCACTGGTCCCTCTAGTTGATTTTGTTACACCATAAGCACAGCTCCTCATATTGAAAAGAGAAGTCAAAAGGTGGCCAAACAATAGAAAACAATGTAAGGGCAACTTAATGCCATTATTATACCATAATGTTTACTACTCAATAATATGCTTATTTTAATATACAAGAAATGTAACATGAACTTAAAATGTTACACCATGTGGGAGGTATAGTGGTGGGATTCAGCCAGTTTACACCACTTCGGCAGAACCAGTAGCTAATTTTTTGTTGCCCAGGCCCAGAATGGACTTCCGGAAGTGGCATCCACATAGAGAACTGGTTGTTCACATATTTGAATCCCACCACTGAGGAAGTACTAAGCAAAATTATTTAACATTCAGTGAGCAAGTCATAAACACATTAATTACAGCTGCCTAAAATATAAAATTTAAAGTCACCTTTTTAAAATAAGCATAACCTCTTTTTCTAAATTAATAAGAAATATTGGAAAATACCAATGAATTTTTTTGCTGTAGTATTTGTAGCTCCAGTTCCTTTGCTTTCAGACTGAGATCCTCTTCCACTTTGTATTGATAGGTAACCTTGGATTTTATCACATCTGATGTAACTTTCTTTAGTTCCTTAATAAATAAATATTAATTAAAAATTCATGTATTCAAACTGGATGAAAAGTTAGTCTTAAATTAATGCTTTTCTAAAATGACCAGCAGCAAGTTGGATCAACCCTATTACAATGGCGATGGATGCACTATTGGAAAACTTGAAAGATCAGGTTAGGGACAGATCATCATGGAGAAAATCTATTGTAGTGATCTACTGCATGGGATCATGAAAATTTGATAGCTACTTGATCAGTCAAACAGAAAGTCCAAGCACATTATTGGCATTAATAGAAGTTTGGAGAACTAGTTTGATCTACAGGTTAAGACACTGAACTAGGAATGAGGAGCTGCGCTTTAATCCGGCTTTAGGCACAGAAGCCAGCTAGCTAACTTTGGGCCAGTCACTCTCTAAGAAGGCAAGGGTGAACCACTTTCAAAAATGTTGCCAAGAAAACAGAACAGACTTGTAACTGAGAGCCAGTTTTGATACAGTGGTTAAAGGCATGAAACCAGAAGCTGGGAAACCTCTTTTGGCAGGAAGCAGCTAGGTGACTTTAAATGACTTTCAGTCATTCTCTCTCAACAGTGGCCCACTATTTTTGAAAAACCTTGCCAAGAAAACTGAAGGGACTTGTCCAGAAGTCAAAACTAACTCAAAGCCAATAATAAAAATAAAAATAAATTGGGAAGGACTAGATAGATGGATAAAAATGCCAAATCCAGTCTAAACATCTGGCTGATTCTGCAATAAACTATTGTCATCATTATCATCATCACCATCACCACCACCACCACCACCACCACCACCACCATCATCATCATCGAAACAATGACATCATTTCAGGAGTGATATTTATGATTAAATATATTCCTTCTACATTCACCCATATGCTGTCTACATTGTTCTTTTTCTGTTTGAACACTACTAGAAATACTGCTGGAAAATGCTAAACAGTTTCCTCTATACTGTACAGTATTGCCATATTACTAAAAGATCTGCCAGAACTTCCTGATCTAAATGGAGCAAATCAAAGAAGAAAAATGATCAACAATCTAATGATTTAGCTCACGCTGAGATTTCTAACAATGAAAAATCGGATATAATTTATATTATTGATCCATATAAATAATTGTTGACCTCATAAGGATTAAAGATGCAATGCCTAGTCCAATTTACCTGAAATACTTCAAAAGATTTTATTTTTAAAATGTAAAAATGCATTAAAATATGGCATTCTTTGCACTTCCTTTTACCTTATTCCTTTCCTTTTCTACTTAGGTTATTCACAGCAGCTAATGCAGCAAATAAACAGTACTTTAAATATGCTTTGAGCTTATTAAATTACAAAGTATAGATCTCAGAGTCATAAATATTCCATCTTTCCATACCTCTTCCCTTTTCTTTTTGTATGGGGTAGCCTGTTTAATATCTCTCTCTCCTTGAATGTTCTGACATTTACTTAGACAAATAGCAAAGGTTATGAATGCTATTTGTAGATAATATCAGGAATTCTTCATAATGGCATAGCACTGAACCAAGTATTCAAATGGTGGTAGTTTTATCTAGGAGGAACTAAGTTTGGACTGTTTTAACTTTTCTTCATAAAAGTGGAATTCCCCTTATCACAGTCCAACAGTTTAACTGTTCTGGACAAAATCATAAAACAGTGGAAAAATAGAAATAAATATTCCAGTTGCTGAACTTTATGGATATCCGGTTATATAAATACAGCTACTTTTTAAGGAAAATTTATTTCAGTCATAGTCCGACCGAAGGTGATGTTACAAAGGGAAACTATTTCTAACCCATGGTTCTCTTCAAATGCTGATGCTGAAGTGCACACAATGGAGCCAGATATTTTTTTAAAAAAAAAATGCTACTGCGCTTGCCTAACAAGCATTGCCAAAATGCTGGACTTGCTGACATGACATTTCCTTTTTCTGTTTAGAAGACATGTATAAAGTTTTGTGGTGGCTTATCTTCCTTTGCTCTAACGGATCGTGCTTTACATGGCATCTTTTACTCCCAGAAGGTGATAGGCCTCTCTCCATTAACTAACAAGCAGGAAGAGAGAGTGAATGCTAAATCAAATATCTTTGGAGAAGAAATTCTTTGCCAAAAAAACTGCAGGGACTTGAACGGAAGGTACAGATACAGGTACAGGTATATGCGAGGGTGAAGGCTCGTTCTCCAAGCTTATGGGTTGGTTTCCAAACCTTTCGTTACCAGGCTAGATAACATCTTCAGTGGAGTTTAGGGAATGTCGGTGTCAGTGTTCTGTTTATAAGGGCTTCAGGTATGGGTGTGTCAAGTGATGGGTGTGTCTTTTGTTTTTGTTAGAAAAACAAAAGAAGAATCGAACACCAGGATGAGAATACAAACAAGACTGTTTAATATAAAACTACTTAGCTTTCGTCAGCCAAACTGCCGACGTCGTCAGAGTGAAAGTAGAGGATCCGGGAGTTTACTTATATAGCCGGCTGCTTCTGTGCCCTGCTCCTTGAGCGAGTCACCGGTCCACTTGCTTCAATCGGCCATAGTGCTCTTAGTCATCCCGCACCTATCAGCATATTAGCGGGTTCAAAAGCTGTTCCCCCACTCGCAGTCGCTCCCCTGGCATGCATACAGACGCCCAGGGGCTGGTTATCCGGTTGCTTCCGCCCTTTGCCCCCCTCCCCCCTCGCTTCTAGCCGAGCCTGAGTACATTGGCAAAGCCCTAGCGTTGCTCAGTGACGTCACAGCCTATAGGATAATTACCAAAGACCCTATGACAACACTCAAAAATCGTATCAATAAATTGTTAAACAACCTTAAACACCAGGGAAAAGTCAGTGAGGACACATTGAGAAGAATACGCCCCGAAGATTCAGCCATGGTCAGATTTTACGGCCTCCTGAAAGTCCACAAGGAGGGGGTTCCCTTACGTCCCATTGTGTCATTTAGAGGCACACTGACCTCGGGGCTGGCTAAATGGTTAAGCGGTCGCATCGGACATTTAGTTGACAACAATGAGACTACAGTGAAGTCGGCTGAGGAGTTCTTGGAGAGGATAAAGCCTCTAAGGATAGAGGAGGATGAGATAATGGTATCAATTGATGTTACCTCACTCTTCACCTCTATCCCACAAGATCTGGCGGTCGCTGTGATAAGGAACCACCTACAAGAGGAGCAAGGACAATACCACGATGCTCTCCACACTGAAGATCTTGTACAACGTGTAACCTTGTGCCTCAAAACATATTTTACCTTCCAGGGCGTCATGTATGAGCAAATCAAAGGGACACTGATGGGGTATCCCATCTCAGGTGTCATTGCGGAGGTGGTCCTGCAGCAGTTGGAGGCTGTGGTGATGTCCAAGTACCGCCCCAAGTTCTGGGCTCGATACGTGGACGACACGTTTGTAGTCATTAAAAAACAGGACAGCGCTAGTTTCATGGACGACCTGAATTCAGTGTATCCCAACATTCGTTTTATGGCGGAAGAGGAGACCCAAGGTACTCTTGCTTTCTTAGATGTACTGGTCAGCCATCAATCCAATTGTACCCTGCATACGACCGTTTACCGTAAGCTGACCCACACCGACAGAACATTACATTACAGGAGTAACCGTCCCATGGCACACAAGATCAGTTGCGTCAGGACATTGTTCAAGCGTGTCAGCTCACACTGCAATACAGGTAGAGCCAGAGTTGAGGAGAGGAACCGCCTTTACAATATCTCTAGGCATAATGGCTATCCTGTTGAGTTCGTTAGGCGGTATAGCAGACCATACGAACCTCGTGGGAGCCCACATGCCAACACGACAACAACACTGACCACACAAACGATCCTCCCATGTATCAATGGTATGTCCGAGGCAACGGCACAGCTGTTAGCTCCCTTTAATGTAAACGTTGCCCATAGACCAGACCAGACCCTGCATGCTATGATCATGCACCCCAAAGAGCCGCTCCCCAATGATGAAAGATCCTCTGTCATATACAGAATCAAGTGCAGGAATTGCCCATGCAATTATGTTGGGGAAACAACCAAAAGGCTCAAGACCAGGATCCACGAGCATGAGTTGGCGATCAGAAGACAAGAGCAGCGCTCACAGGTATGGGCTCATATGGCCAGCCATGGCCATGTGTTTGATCTTGCCAACGCTGAGGCCATATCCCGAGATGTCACCAAGGGTGGCCGATTGCTCAAGGAGGCCTGGCTATCCGACGAGAATTCGATCAATCGTCATATAGACCTCTTATCTGCTTATCAGACACTTAGGGGGTGGGAGGGACAGCGCCACGACTTACGACAAAGGCAATCAGCCCACTCCTTGCAGGATCAGAACAGCGGGGCTGTAGGTGAAATAATCGTGACCCCCAGGGAGGACAATGAATCTGCAGCGCGCCCTGAATGCAATTCTGAGACAGACGCTCAGGCTCGGCTAGAAGCGAGGGGGGAGGGGGCAACGAGCGGAAGCAACCGGATAACCAGCCCCTGGGCGTCTGTACGCGCGCCAGGGGAGCGACTGCGAGTGGGGGAACAGCTTTTGAACCCGCTAATATGCTAATATATATATGTATAGCACTCTACAAAAAGTACTGTATATGTATAGCACTGTACAAATATCTTATTTATATGCAGCTGAGATATATAACTGGTTCTATGTTTTTCTGTAACACAGGCCATGTACAGCAGCATTGATAGCGGGAGGTCACATCTACCAACTTTTGACCTTTCTGTTGTGGTTCACTGGCTGCACTACAAAAAGCAATGGCAAGAGCCAAGACAAACATTAAATCTGACTATATCTAGGTTGCATTTGATTGTAATGAAGATTAAGTAGAATTAATATGTTCCCTACAAATATATTTCACCATTCCCCTCTTTAAAATTTTTTAAAAATTTAATTGATAAATTTAAGTGTTTCATCCAAGGTTTTCTGTAGCTGCATGAAGTTCTGAGGCCATAAATTATATATACCACTGTTACAAAATGAAAAAGTTATTTTTTATAAATGTAAATGTTACCAAGACTCATCATGGCCTACAGCATAATAAAATATATTCCACTATATAGCAAATATTGAAAGTACAATAATCAGCACTAACAATAATTATAAAAACACAATGTCTCATCAAATCCTATGCTCCAGTAAGAGCATTCAGGTGATAGAATACAGTATTCTATTCTAAGCCTTAAGACCAAAAAAAAAAGTGAGGGTAGCTATTTCATCGTAGGCACAAAGCAAAAGAAGATTATTTATAGCATCAGATACAGAAAAACAGTAGGCACTGTCTTCTTAGGGATTACTGTTTATAACAATTGAGTTGGCAGACAAATCTTGATAACCTGCAATAAATTGTTGGAGCTGATTATTTTAACAGGGTTCCCAATTGTTCAGATTATATGTCAACCTGTGTTTGGATGCCTTAAACTCACCTGAGATAAAACAAAATGCACTTCATACCTACCTTTTTTAGGTTATTTATCTCAGACTCTTGTGTTGTATTAATTGCTGACAAATTCTTATTGAATTGAATTGCTTCCACAACTTACATAAGGGGTGGGGTAGGAAATAAAAAAATAACATTAAAATATCATCTTCATTGTGTTACTTCACATATTCTACAAAGTGAGCTCATTCTAGAAAATGTATTTGTGAACTTTTTTCTGACAAGAAAGTTAAAATTGCTTTTGAAAAGTTAGAAGCAGTCTCCTTTATTATCATTACTAAGTTGTGTTTTATTAAATTGTGTCCAGAATGTATTACATATTTACCATTTTTCTCTAATTTCCCATGAGCACCTTTTATTATTTCAAATTGATTCATTATAACTGCATGGCATTTTTCAAATTCATTCAGTCTTTTCTGATAATCTTCCTTTGATGAATTGTACAATTGCATCTTGTGCTCCTGCAAAAACAAGGAAAATTCTTTGAACTATTATATGATGCAATGTCCATAAAACAATAATTCTAAATCCAGTTACTCTGTTAGCCTCATTTAAAAGTAGGCTTTCTTTCAAATAAACAAGCTTTTATCTGTAATAATCCAGAGTCATTGGGAGTCAATGTATATAAATTAATAATAAAAAAATAATACTAAATAGTGACCAAATTAGTAGACCAGCAAAACACTGCAACATAGTATACCTAGATTTCAGTAAGGTATTCGACAAAGTAGACCACAATCTACTGCTTGGTAAGCTAGAAAAAGGTGGAATAGACAACATCACTACCAAATGGATTTGTAGCTGGCTGGCAAACCGTACTCAGTCTTCAATGGTACTACATCCACTTGGAGAGGAGTAAGCAGTGGGGTACCACAAGGCTCCGTCTTAGGCCCAGTACTCTTCAATATCTTCATTAATGACTTATGAGGGAATAGAAGGGGAACTCATCAAATTTGCAGATGACACTAAACTGGCAGGAATAGCCAACATCCCAGAAGACAAGCTCAGGATTTAAAAAGATCTTGACAAACTTGAACAATGGGCCTTATCCAACAAAATGAGTTTTAATGTGGAGAAAAGCAAAGTTATACATTTAGGCAGGAAAAATCAAAGATATAAGTACAGTTTAGGTGAGATCTGGCTCAAAAACATTAACTGTGAGAGGGACCTTGGAGTCCTATTGGACGATCACTTGACTACGAGGCAGCAATGTGCATTAGCAGCCAAAAAAGCTAATATAATCCTGGGTTGTATAAACAGAGGCATAGAATAAAGATCATGCAAAGTATTAGTACTGCTTTATAAAACCCTAGTGAGACCACACCTGGAATACTGCAACCAATTTTGGTCAGCATACTACAAAAAAGATGTTGAGACCTTGAAAAAAGTTCAGAGAAAAGCAACTAAGATGATCCAAGGCCTGGAGACTAAAACATATGAAGAATGGCTACAGGACTTGGATTTAGCTAATCTAAAAAAAAGAAGAAATAGGGGTGACATGATAGCAGTATTCCAGTATTTGACAGGCTGCCACAAAGAAGAGGGGGTTAAATTATTCTCCAGAGCACCAGAGGGAAGGATGAGAAACAATGGTTGGAAACTGATCAAAGAGAGAAGCAACTGGAATTAAGGAGAAAGTTCCTAACAGTGAGGACAATTAACCAGTGGAACAGCTTGCCTTCAGAAATCGTGGGCGCTCCATCAATGGAGGTTTTTAGGAAGAGACTGGACAGTCACTTGTCTGAGATGGTATAGGTTCTCCTGCTTGAGCAGCGGGCTGGACTAGAAGACCTCCAAGGTCCCTTCCAGCTCTATTCTATTCTAATTCTAAAAATATACATGGAGCACCACTTAAATACCATGGGCACTGACAAAATCATTATCTGTCAATTGCAAAAGATACTTTTACTACCATCAAACAACAACATCTACCTATTCCAATCCTTGTGAAGGACACAGCAGGTGGATAAAAATGCCAACTGTAAACATCTAGCTGACTGTGTATCAAACCACAATATTGATAACAATATGCTGATATCCTCCAGCATTATCTTTTGATTTTTTTCAGTGCCTCTGTAAAACAATATCTCCTGTACTTTCATTGAACTCCTTTGATCAAAAGTGATACAATTGTTCATGATAATAAAAGTCTCAGAGAGATGCATGAACATACTCCATGTTCCTCTCTCCCAGACATACTAATCAATCAGGGCAATAAGCCAATTCAAATATAAATTTGATGCCATACAAATAGATTTTCTAAATCATTCCAGTGTACTGTACTAACAGTATTTAGATGCTTTAGGCAGCCATCAGAAGTAAAAGCAGTAACAGTATGCTGTTTTCTTTAACATTTAAAATTACCTTCAGAGTTCTGTTAAAGCACCCATAAATCTAAGGCATACTGTCATTCAATTTTTCTGATGTCATTTGCATTTTTATTTGATTTTTTTTAATGTTAGTTAAGAGTAGTGATCTGTGCCTATAACATGGATATATCTTATATTCTGGCATTATGCCTTGCAAGTCAAATCTTACCAGTACATTTAGTCTCTTCAATTTTTATATTTAAGATTTTCATACAAATAATTTATGGTCTGTTGACAAATTGCACTTAGAGGACTGACTGGATTACACTTCTCCCTCTTTTCATTCCCATTATGTACATAATTTGATTTTGATGTTGTGATATTCATTTATAATGTATATTATTATGTTACTTAAAGCAGGTGCTGGAAATAAAACAAACCTATATCCTGCATCACTGTGTTTACTCAATTAAGAATTCCTGTCCATATTTCTGATTCCACGTTCCCTACATAGTTACACCGATTCCCAAACTTTCCACACCTATAAACTTATTAATCGCTTCACTCAACCGATGTAGAGATGGATAGCCAGGGAACTCTGCACTTTCCTTTTCTAAAGATTCCCTTTGTATATGTCTATGTGACATGCTTCCTATTGGCTTGAGTGATATTCTAAACACTTTCATCAGTTCTTTCTTTTCTCAATTCAGTTCTCGTTCTCTTCTAATTCCAACCTGAGCATTCCAGGATTTTACCTGATTTCCTTTCTCTTTCTATAATGGAGGAAAAGCATACTATACAGCAGGGATCCCCATCCCCCAGTCCATGGACCGGTACTGGGCCGCAGCATGCCAGCAACCGGTCTGCACAAACAAGCAAAGCCTCATCTGTGGGATGCAGGCAGCACACAAAACCACATACTCTCCGGTCTGCGGAAAAACCTTTCTCCATGGAACCGGGCCCTGATTGGGGACCTCTGGTTGGGGACCTCTGCTATACAGGCTCTTCGTTGTTGATAGCCTTAGGTAACTTAGGTAACTTAGGCCTTTCTCTCACCATATCATTTTTAAAATACATTATTTCTGCTATACAAAGCTAACCACTTTCCAACACTCTGTATTCTGTATTCCAATCACCGGCTAGTAGTACTAAAGGTACATTTAACATATTATGTCATTTGCCATGAAATTCTTCATTGTATGATATTAGAATCCTACATTCTTGACTTATCATCATGAAAGGATTTGCTGATTACACATAGAGTAGATTATATATTTTGCTTCCTAAGAATAATTCACAGGTCTCATGTTATTTCTGAAATTAGGTTGTATTAGTATAGTAAGGTTAATTATTCAATAAAGATATGGTCAAAACAACCTCAAAAACATTTCCTTGCATATATTGTTCTATTATTTCCCTGGTTCTCAGCTACTCCTGCTTATCTTTTGTTCTTGTGCTTAAAATAGCAGTTCCTGCCCTAGGCACAACAAAATGAGGAGCAGGCATGGCTGGAATGTTGCATCCACTTGCATGTACTCTGCAAGTGAAAAAATAATACAACTTAAATTTGTATAATTGTATTTATTAGTTGTATGTAGCTCACTTCGGATTTTTGAATGCATTACCCTGTGAAACAAACTTGATGCTTATTAAATATGAAAGCTGTAGCATTAAATTTATATTTATTTTCTCTTTTACATATAAATTTACATTTAATTAAATTTACATGTAGGTATTAATTTACTAGACCACTCCTGCAGCAAGATCAATTGCAATCTGTTTTACTAAGAAGTTCTCTGCTTGTTTTTACTTCTGACTGAAATTGGATGAAATGTTTATGGTAGCCATTTATGAGATATTTCCTGCCATAGTAATTTATTGGAATTTCAACAAAAGTGGACTAATTTCTCTATACTTTAATAGGCAATTGTAATGAATATATATATTTGTTTTCTGAGGTTTTCACGGGTGTTTGTATGTAGGTCTTTGGTAATTCGGGTTTTCTCCCGTGTAAAATTGGAAGTGTCTTGGCGACGTTTCGACGAAGTCTCATTCGTCATCTTCAGGCTGGTGTCTCTTCGGCCTCGTGCTTCTAGGAGCAATGTGTACAGCTGCAATGTATATACCTACATGTATGTATGTATGTATGTATGTATATATATATATATATATATATATATATATATATATATATATATATATATATATATATATATATATATATATATATATATATATATATATATATATATATAATATAGTTATAAAAACTGGGGGGGAAATCCAGAAATATAATATTTAATATAAAATTTCTCGTGTTTACAGCAAGTCTTCACGCATGAAATGTGTTTTTTGCTCTTTATACCAGGAAAGCAAAAAACAGACTTGATCAGTAAGGGGGTTGTTAGCATACTCCAAAGGCCATCTTTCTGCTTTACTATACATCTGATTGTATCAGAACGGTGTCCTGCCAACAGGTTTGTTTTCCATAGGTATTCAAATAGCATAGTGAAAATTTTCTTCATCGTTAAAGTATGATTTCAAACCATTACTAGCCAAAGCACGTATGATTCTAAATGTATTTTGTAAATATCAGATTTTATCCTCTTTACTCATATATTATTACATCTTTATTCACATATTAAGAAATTATCAGATAACTTCCAAATCCACTTTATATCTGATACATTAAAAGTAAAGATAAAATAAGGTGTCATTTGTAAAATTAAGAATTAAAATGTATAACAGCCACATCTTTGTGTGTATGTTTGTGGATAATAGAACACAGCTTAAATAAAGAATCTAACTTAAAAGTGAATTAGGACAAACACATTTTACATTGCCTTTGATCTTTAACTTGTAGCCTTATCTCTCAGGTCAAAGGACATATTATTCAATTTCACCATATTTTGTGTAAAATCACTGTAGCGTTGAAGATGACTTTCTGTACAAATGTCATGGTACTTAAGGCTAAACTGGACTCTAGTTTTGAGCTTCTTAATTAAAATAACAGTTTATAATGGTCTGACAATATTATCTTTGTTCTTTCCAGTTGAGCAGCAGCAGAATTTTCACAGCTTTTAGTCAATCAAGCTTAGCAGTTTCAAAAGCTCTCTTTAAATTCAAATATGATTCAGAGTGGACTGGCACTCAAAGACTCTTATTTTCCTGCATAATAGTGGAAGAAGAGAAAGCACTATAGTATTTTATATTCCTTTTTTCAAAATCAAAATTCAAATAAAATGCAAGTCTCGTATGCATATTTTAATCATAAATACTATCTTACAAATAGAAAATAAGATTCATGAAGACCTGAGCCACTTTAATTCATGTAGCTTTTGCTAATAAAAATAAATTATTTTACAAAGAAAGATGGCAAGGGAGAATGCACAAATGAGAATTTCACAAGAACAAAAAAATCAAATAATTTTAGAAATATTAGCATTCAATAAAAAGCTACTTGAGTTGTCTACCAACCAATGTCAGTGATCTATCTATAATCTAAATGTTGCCAGAGTTCTTAATTAGAACTATTTCACATAAAATGCAAAATGTTTGGCATACAGTTCAGCTTTCATGACCAGAGGAAGAGTTATGCTTGCAAAATAATGCCTATCCATGAGCATAATGATCTCATATGAATAGAATTTCTATTTATTGAACAAGAGATTAATATTCTGTTTTTTTCTTAGAGCAATACTTACCATTTCATTAACCTTCTTTTGCAACATGTATTTTGAAATCTGTTATAATAAAAACAGTTTTTATCAATATTTTAGTATAATTAATTATGTTAATGCATTTAATATCAGTTAACAATTATTTGTCATTATATTATTTTAAAGAAATGATTACAAATTTAATATTTTAAGGGGTTTTTTTAGGCTATTATGTATAACCAAGTCTTCTCTTTTGTGATTAAAAAAATAAATAATCAATAACAAAACAAGTCCATCATAAATGCAGAACACATGACAGAATTTTCAGAAGTTTAAAAAGTCAACATAGCGAGATGGGCAGCAAACAAATGTAATAAATAATTTTTCTCACCTTTCATGTTTTATGCATATTGATGAACTAAAAATAATAATTTATACAATGTTATCAAACATGAAAATTGCATTCAAGAATCTTATGGTTTTCCATGCATTAACTTTCTTGATTGGAAAAAACATCTGCTTGGACATTTTCAGTTGTATAACACTGAAATACTAGGTTAATTTATGGCACTGCAGATACTGCTGCACTCAAATTTATGTCAGTCCCAGCCAGCATGGCAACAACACAGATTATAATATTTGTTCTCTAACTATATCTGGGTATTCAGAAAAGTTTTTACCAATCCCTTGCCAAGTCTTCTGAGCAAATTCAGCAGCCATAAGGTAAGAGAACAATATCTGGCTACACAACAGTGAATAATGATTAAGAATAAGTAGACAATTTTTGATTTGTAGAATTTTCAAAACAAGTCTCTCCAGGACCAGAATTACAACTAGTTCTTGTTAACTTAAAGTATCTATAAACAGTCTAAAACAAGAAGAAAGCAGGAGTGTGCCAATTACAAACTTGGAATCATAGGAAAATAAATGAATAGGATAGGATAGGATAGGATAGGATAGGATAGGATAGGATAGGATAGGATAGGATAGGATAGGAGATGGACATATGGATGACCATCTTTTTCCATTTTTGCATTAAAAAAGGGCACACCGTTAGTGCTATCAATCCTATATTGTGATTTGCAGCGGCTATATAAGCAGAAATTTTACAAACCAATATCTCCACAAACAATATGTTCAAAGAAAGCTAAAGCTAAACCCGTTCACCTGAATAAATGTCAGTTTGTCAATAAAATAATAATTAATCTATATTTCAAATATTTTTTAATTCTTAAATTGAAAAATAAGATTTCTCTAGTTCATATGCTAAGAAATGAAGAACAAATAGTGTAAGAAGGGAACAACATGCAATGGGGCAGCAGCTCCTTCCCTTGCTAGTAGGTGGGATTTAGTTAATACCAGTATCTATGTTGTAAAACATGGAAAACTAACGTGCAGGTTCTCAATGGCTTTTGTAAAATCATCTGCTTATAGTTGCTGCTATCAAATGTGCATAAGAATGTGTTTCTATTCTGAATAAAAGAAACCTGATAACTTTCCTGATCAGCTAAGAAAAGAAGTGATTCTGTGTGTTTTCTGATATCCAGATACTGTTCAATATAATAGAATATGTGAAACTGAGCTGGCTGAAATAACATTAGAAGTTTTCACTCCAAAGCCTTTGTTATAAGCAGTTTAAATAAGATTCCATCACTAGATGATTTCTTTTTTAAGTTTATCTTAGTTAAGAAAAGCAAGGGAGCATTTATTACTTTAAAACTATGTAACATGCTCACCCAACCATGAAGTACACTATATATCACTTCTGCTGTGTCATGAATTGAGCAGGGCATAACAAATCCTTTCAGCCTTTTGCACAGAAGGTCAACAATGTGAAGGAATTTGCTTTTACAATAATCTCAGCATTAACTGGATTATTAAATAAACAAAGAATGACATCAAAATAACCTAGCTATTTATAAAGTTAATGGGAAAACAGTAATCAGTACAGAATTAATGACAGATAACATTTTCCCATTGTGGCAGAGTAAAAAGAAAGGGCATAAATAAATATTGCTTAAAAAGGATATGTTTTTAGTAAAATGTCCTATTTTCATGTCAGGGTGTGGCTTTGGGTATATATATTTAATAGTTAAAAATTACTCTGGTCCCATATAGTTCCAAAAGATGTTTCAGAATTCCTTTTTACTGTTCTGCTTGACATATTTTGTTTTTCTTAAACTTAAAACAGAAGAAGCACATCCAGGTAATAATTTCTATAAAGTAGGCACTTTAATCTAAATTTAATTATTCTAGCATGAACGTTTTGGGAGCAAAGAAAAGTCTCTCTGTGAAGTTTTATTTTTGTTGGCAAGAAGAAAATTATTTACTTCAGGATTAAGTTCCAGATACAGCTGAAATTATACTGCAATTCACAAATTGTAATAATCCTTCGATGTCTACTTCAAAAGTAAAAACAGCAAGATGTCCACATAAGTCCATAAGAGATGACATCTAAAATTCTGTATACAGAACTCCAGTAGAACAATTCTCATTTTACCAAGAAGATTGAAAATCCACAAAAAAGTAAGTCTTTTTTTGGTTGTTGTTGTTGTTGCTGTTGTTAGGAATCCACAATCTTCATGTTTTCAGAATCATTTCTTATTGGTCCAGAACATTATTTGAATGAATGAGGAAATAGTACTTAAAATGGAAATGTTGCAGATCTTGTCCACCATAGTATTGTTTCTTAAAGGTTGCTAAAATTATGTCTGTTCTACCTCACTGCCTTATTGAGAAACAGCTCTTCATTTTTGTAAATCTATCCCTAAGCTAGGAGTTCTCAAAATTTGAAGACTGAAGTCTCTCTAAGTATTACATGGATTTGTGAGCTCCATCTCATGAATAAAACACATGAATTCATGGGAATTAGGGCATGAAATAAATATAATATTTCCTAAAGCTTCCATCATATTTTGATTTAATTTTACTTTTATCAGTCACAATAAATTAGCCATCAGCTTTTTATCTTACTAGTTTGATTAGCTTTTTAAAATGATCACAATAATCTGTATTCTAAGCAATTTAGGTAGAGTGAGTTGAAGATTCTCTTTTCGATAATAGACTTCTAAAAGAAATTTCCATAATAGACTTCTAAAAGAAACTCCAAATCCATAGATCTCAGAGGAATATGATCTGGGACTATGAGAAGAATCTATGCTTGATTTTATCTGGCTTGAAAAAAATTCTACAACATTTGTCACATCAATCAGGTTTATGATTCAGTTGAAAGGAGTCTAAACATGATCAGACTTACATGATTGCTTCTGATCACAACCTATAGAAATATTTCTAAATTGAAGACATTGCCTTTGTCCATTCAGAATCAGTTAATATGTTTTGGTATTTAGAGATTCTTGGAGATGTTCTGCTCTCAGAGCTTCAGACTGGGAAACTTTCCACCACAGGAAACACCTTGCTTCTATGAAGACCATTAGAAATCTCAACTTCTACTTCTGGCTTTCCCAAATATGAATCAAGTGCTTTAATTTATACTATATATATTTTGTCTTCAATTTACTGTTGTACAGATTTGTATTCTTTCTCAAATGTAAAAAAATAGTGAAAAGACAAAAGATAGAAAGATCTTATTAATGCACTGAAGTTAACTGAGACTTCTTTAGCTACATGGTTCTTATAGTCTAGGCAGAACTACTTGATCATACATATGTCCTCTACACTACATGTATCCTGTGGCATATGGACTTGGCGTGGCTATTGTTCTGCTGGTATGAGTTAGCATAGTTGGGGAATAAAAGGAGAAAACAGCTCAGTTTTAGCCTTGAAAAATAGCTCTACCATCACAAAAACTGATGGGCTGACTTGGCTCCTTGCCAGGGGTGGTGTGGGAAGATTCTGAGACAGACGTCCCATTGGTCCAGCCTGATAGATGGTTGTTAAGAACTAGAATTCTGGCGTGACATCCACCTACTCAGTTGCTGCCAGTCTAGATAAAAATTAGAAAGAAAAGGAGAAGAGAGAAAAAGTCTATGCATGGAGTGAACAAAGTGGCTGGAGAGAAAAGTTAAGTGTGCAGAGCAGTTGTCAGTTTCAGAGCAGTTTGTCAAGAAGGGAGAAGAAAAGTCCAGGGGCGGCTTCCTTAGAAGAAAGGATGACAAGACCATAAGGCTTAGAGCTCCACCCAAGACCCAAGAAGGGAAGGAGGAGATCAGTGGTCAGTGGCAAAGCCCTGGTCTCTGGAGGGCAGAGCTCTGAGAGTTCTTCCTCCAGTGGAGAAGCAGTGGGTGTTTAGCTAAACAGATCCAGAAGAAAGTCAAATTGTGTTGAGCCCATTCCTTCATTTCACTCTCTCTCGTTAGCCCAGAAGTAGGAGAGGGTATTCGAGTGAAAGGGGAAGGAAAACATAACAGCTAGTAGGACAGTTGAAGGGAGATATAGTCTCTGGGAGGAAGATCTAGGAGAAAACCTGACACTGAGTGAACACCTGGACGTTGTGGTAAATATTTGTTGTCAATTGCTTCACTGTAAAGAGTAAACAAGCAAAAAACCCAACTGTTTTTTTTCTGTGTTTATTACCACCAGTGTAGATCAAAATATACCTATAGTTCAAAAAGAAATCCGTCATACTGTGATACATTGAGCCAACAATGTACAGGAAACCATGTGCTATGTATCACTCATGTGTGCCTGATTCTGACCAAGTTTATGCGCTTTGCTTTTTTTTGAGAATAGAAAGAATTGTGTTACGTTCAAAGTTTATTAGAACAAGCTCTAGTATGACAGGGATATATCACAAAACATCACCCTTTCCAACTTGATGGTGGAGAATAGATGGGATCCTATGATTCTTCAAAGAAGTGAGAGAAAATCAAATTTCGAGAGGTAAGCACTTTTTAGACTTGACCGATTAAAACACTCTCTTGAAGAATGTTCATTTAGTGATAAATTAATTGTTCTTGAAAGAAGTAGCAATACCATATCTCCCAGTATGAAAAAAATAAAATCTCTGATATTAGAAATCAGAAGAATTTCTTGCTTTTCAATGTTGACAGAAAATTTACAGCCACAATAAACCATGATTACATTTTCAAAATCTGTAAAATATATGTTAACACATTTACTGTTATATATTTCTGCATTTATTATATGTATTTGTGTACATTGTATCTGTTTTGGGGAGGACTATCAGGTTACCATCTCTCATTCTAATTAATTACAGTATATACATTTGTTGCAGTTTATAGAAGTTGACCGTAGCAGAAGCAGCCAAAATTAAAGTCTCCATGAAAGTTATGACATAACAAAAATGACACTTGAATATTTTGTAGTGATTGACAATGCGAAGAGGATTTCTTATTTTTTCTTTGAATAAATATGTTGTTCTCCTCATCCCTTTACAGAACAAATCTTTTCAGTCTAATACAGAAAAACATGTAAATAAAAACTAAATCTACTAATGGGCTGAGTGGGAAAAGAGTAGAGATTCACATTATATTATTTTTCATTTGATTGATAAAATCAGATTATTTATTTCACCCATCATGAATGGTCTTCACTGTTGTATCTATAAAGACAGGAGTTAAATAAATAATTCAATGTTAATGTACCTGTAAATTTTTAAATGTTTCTTTCAATCCTTCCACTTCTCTTTCTTTTGATTCCACAGCAAGCAGGTGTTTTCCCTTCAAAGAAACATTTCTTATGTCATACACTTCTTGAATAACTCTTCTAAAATATTTCTATCATTATGGATAAATAATAATAGACTGAATATATATGTGCACTTTGATTTTGTGACCACACACATAATTGAGAAAGGCTAACTCCCAAGGAATCCAATATGGGATAACTAATTAAATATGCAAAAGGACGTCATAATGTAAACTCTGTAACTTACATACTACACAAATATGTAAAGACAGAATTTGTATTGTGATGTCACATTTGTCATTTTTCTATCATTGTAGCCCACTACAGATGCCTATGTTTCTTTGTGTTACTGAATGGGATTTCCTATTGTGCTGATTTAAAGGCTAGAAATTCCAAGGATGCTGAGAATGATGCTCACTGAAAAATATATCTCGCTCTATATTCTTTTATTTGAAATTGTTATAAAATACTCCACAGATTCCGTCTTTATATGTAAGGAAATTATTGCCCCAATTTTATTTTATTTTTTGTTTTGCAAAATCTGATATTTTTACTTTTCATATATGGCACTTTAAGTTTAAATAGCACAATATGCAGTCAGCTTCTGAATTATATTCATACATTCTACTCTTTTACAGTAACTTGCCAATTGCAAAACTCAGCTTCAACACTTCTATAAAGTAATTACATATACACTTCATTAATCCAAACATTGTATAATTATTTCTTTCAACCATATTTTGACTGAAATCTAGAATGGCTTATTTATTAATATCAATTTACTTATTTAGCTTCCCATCTCACCAATCAATTTTTATTGTATGTATAATACTACGTTAAAAGATCCGTTTGCAGTTTACAATATAGATGATTTTTTTAAAAAAGATTCTAAACCATAAATAACATAAAATCATTTTTAAAAAGATTATAATGGTAACCCAGATTCATTGAAGCATTTGATGTACTCTTAGGAATATAGCTGATGTTTCCTTCCAAAAGCATACATATTAACATTTGGGAAGCTATGTCGAAAGACCATCAACTTATCAATTATTGTACACATTGCTATTAGAATGCAAGAAATGAGCCTGGGCCAGTATTTTCCATACAAAGCCCTTAAATACTCAACCACTAACTGAACATCCATTAATTGAACAAGTAAATTATACAAGTGTTCATATTACCTTTTGTTCTTCCATAGGAATCATTTTTGCTTGAAACTTGTGTCAAGAAGAAAAATAAACAGTATGTTGAAACAATATTCAACATTTTATCCAAACTAGCCAAATCATTTTTATTTAGTTAATAATAAAATATTACACTGTAAGCTTCCAGAAAAGTGTATTAATTTGCACTGCAAAGAAACTTGCTTTCCCAAATGGGAGTAGACACCTCATTGGAAACTCTGCAAGAAAAAAACCCTCAATAACTGTATCAGATATGAATAAATTTTGTTATTTCAAAATTGGTTATCTGTGGAAGAATGCAAAACTTTATTACTTGTACAAAATTATATATGTCTATTAACTACATTTATATCCTACTTTTTTGCAACAGGAGCTCAGAGGAGTATACATAATACTTCCTCCTCCTATATGGGCTTCTATGGCTGAGGTTAAATTAGGATACCGGTCTCTACACAAGTCCAACAGTTTAACCACTACTTCAACTGGTTCTCAAGGAAATGGAATAGAAAGAGTGACAGGAAATAGTTTTGCATCTAATAAAACAAGCTTCCAATTACAATTAATGATTTTATCAGATTATTATCAGACATATTTGAGACAAAGATGCTAGAGCAATATATTATAGGACTATTCCAATATTCAGTTCTTTCTGTTTAATCCTTTCCCCTTAGCAGGAATTGTCAAGGTTCCGACTAATGAAACACTTCAAAGAACTTCCAGGCATTATTTATCCTAAAAAGTCTTTATTCATGTAACAAAAATGTCGGCACGGCATGGAAGGATGCCAAGATCTAACTTCCCCTCCCCTGGCACATAACATTCCTGCCTATTCCCCTCCTCTATTTTGCAGTCATAAATCACGTTCTCCAATCAGCCTGGTGGGCAAAGGTTCACTTCCGTTCTGAAGCCCGCGTAATTACTCTCTACACACATTCTTTCTCCTCCTTTCCCAGCATCATCTAAGTTAACTCTAAAAATACCAGACAGTTCTGCATATTTTGTCAAAGCAAGAATATCCAATATTAGCAGCATTGATAGGAATGTTAAAACAATGTTTTGTGGATCTATAAGATCTTATTTAGAAAATTGTAGATTTTAAGTCGTTCTACCTTTGCTACCATATCTACGCATCTCCCCAGTTGTATTTTCTGTGACATTGGTGCCATTTGATTATAAAACTGAAAAGTCTGCTTTTCATTAACTAGAAGTTACCAACTTCATTTTCTTTGAACTTCCTACAGGAAGAAAAAAAAAGCAATTTCCCCTTTCAAATTTAAAGATTCTGTCTTGAAATTTTGAAGATTTTAAACTAAATCTTTATTACAATAATAGACCAGCATAATTTTTAAATTATTAATATCCACATGCTTTATTTTAATTTCATGACAGTTAAACTGTATATCATAAATTGTCTTTTTAAAGAATCTCCTAAAATTATAAATACTGCTTTTTCCAGGGGTTGAAAAAACTTATTAAACCTCATTAACTGACTGGACGCCACCATGTCAACATTCAGATCCACCAAATCATGTTATAATTGTTTGCTGATATCTAGTGAGAGGGAGACAATGGGACATGTAAAGATTTGGTTTGCTAGCTAGAGATTTGGATTTAGCCCCTATCTTCATTACTAAACATGGGTTTGTCAAAAACAGATCATGCCAGACAAATCTTATTGCATTCTTTGACCAAGTGACAAAATAGTGGACCAGAGGAATGCTGTGGATATAGTTTACTTGGACTTCAGTAAGGCATTTGATAAAGTAGATCACAACCTATTGCTTGATAAGATAGAAAAATGTGGGTTAGTTAGACAGCATCACCACCAGATGGATTCGTAGCTGGCCGTACTCAGCGTGTGGTCCTCAATGGAACTGCATCTACATGGAGGGAAGTGTGTAGTGGGGTACCCTAGGGCTCTGTTCTGGGCCCAGTGCTCTTCAACATCTTCATCAACGATTTGGACGAGGGGATAGATGGGGAACTCATCAAATTTGCAGATGACACCAAGTTGGCAGGAATAGCCAACACTCCAGAAGACAGGCTTAAGATACAGGAGGATCTGGACAGACTTGAACACTGGGCGCTATCTAACAAAATGAAATTCAATGGGTGAAAAAAGTAAGGTTCTACATTTAGGCAAGAAAAACCAAATTGTACAGGTATCCGAATCAGGTGGTGTACCTTGCTCGAATAGTCGTACCTGTGAGAGGGATCTTGGACAATCACCTTAAATATGAGCCGCAGTGTCTGCAGCTGCCAAATACAAAGCCACAAACAGGCTACGGCTGCATAACAGAGGGATAGAATCAAGATCACGTGAAGTGTTAATACCACTTTACAAGGCCTTGGTAAGGCCACACTTGGAATACGGCATCCAGTTTGGTCACCACGATGTAAAAAAGACGTTGAGACTCTAGAAAGAGTGCAGAGAAGAGCAACAAAGATGATCAGGGGGCTGGAGGATAAAACATATAAGGAACGGTGGCTGGAATTGGGGATGTCTAGTTTAACGAAGAGAAGGACGAGGGGGGACAGGATAGCAGTCTTCCAGTATCTTAGGGGCTGCCCCAAAGAAGAGGGAGTCAAGCTATTCTCCAAAGCGCCTGAAGGCAGGACAAGAAGCAACGGATGGAAACTAACCAAGGAGAGAAGCAACCGAGAACTAA